>CAAAJI010000285.1:0-39278 GCA_900642245.1 Fragilaria radians
TGAAGGGAATAGTCATAACTAATACTACAACCCAAACATATAGTTTCCGACTGGTTTTTCCTACTCATGATTGAATTGTCTAACTAACTATGCTTTTTGTGAGTTTGCATGTTAGTTCTATTTCGATAGGTAAGATGATAACTAAATACAATCAAGATTATATTCGTAATGGTTATAAAATAATACTACGACTACCTACTAGCTATATATATAACTCGATGGAAGATACGACGACTCGTTCTTTCTTTTTTCTTCTAATCTCCAATTAAATCAATAAGTTCTGGTTCTCGTCCTGGTAATCCAACCATTTCAACTTCAAAGACTATAGTTGCATCAGGTTGAATCCTTGGTTTTCCTGCCGATGATGGTCGACCCTTGGAACCGAAAGCTAAGTTACCAGGAATTGTTAATTTCCAACGATCACCCAATTTCATTAATGGGAGAACTTCTTCGACACCCTATTTTTGTTTATAAATAGAGAGAGATGAGTGAGTGAGTGAGATGTGTGTATACAAATATCCAATTATCAGCAAGACAATTTATGCAAACATCAAACGACTTTTACATCATCCAATCAACGTACCTTTAACATTCCTCCACTACCAACGCGGGTGTAATAAGGTTCTGGTGTATCAAAGATATCATCAATTTTGATATCACCATTGTAGGCATTGAAACGAATGGCTGCCAATTCACCAATCTTGGGTTGTGCTCCATCACCAGTCTTGATAATTTCATACGAAACACCACTGGGAAGTGTCACAACATTAGAAGCTGCCATGGCAGCAAAGGGCACTGTAGCAGCAGTAGTCGCAGTTGCTGCGGTGACGACCAAGAAGGTAGCCTCACGAAGAAAGGAATGACGTGTCGTCACACCTGGGGTGGTAGATGATGAGGATGATGATGGTGTCTTGATGGCAGACAACAAAACTGTATTACGGCACGAGAAGGATGGGACATTCGTTACAGTAAAGGCATACGTTGAGACAACAATCAATCCCAAGGATAGAATACTACTTCTCATCATCATTATCCAAAAATATATAGGACAAACTATAGTGTGCCTGCAAATGATTAGGAAAAGATTCGTAAAATGATTGAATTCATTGACGTGTTGTTTCGTACCTGGACTGACACCTCCCCCCTCCCCCCCCCCCCCCGTATACCAGCGACCCCATACCACGTTTTATTCACCACCTAAACACGTAACCACCACGTTTTGCCACGGAAATCTTTCGATGTGACACAGAATCCAAAACAACGATTTAGGATAGTAAAAAAACCTCGTAGGTGGAAATGTATAGTACTAACGACAACAACGACGAGCATCTATGGAATTGTACGTGCGTACGTACTTTGGCTCGTACAAATCCATATGAAGAAACTTTCTTCCTTTTCCATATCACTAGAAACGAAAACATGGATGGATTTGATTTTTCTCGAAAGCCATATCCATTATTATGACCATTTTAAACTTCTTGTGCCATTATATTTGCTGCTTGACTCTTTCCCATAGCATGGACTACTTATTTCCATCTTTAGAGCTCTCTGTGACTGAAAGGTGATTCCAGAAAATAGTATATCTCAAATTATTCAACACAGAGTGAATTTATTGAAATGTTTGTATGGGTCTCCCTCTCCCAACCCTTCATGCTTCTCATCATTTTTGATTAAAGGTCAAAAACTTCAAATCATCACTTGAATGATTATCTGGATAACCGAGAAAAAAACACAGCGACACAGGTCTCCCATGTTTAATCACTTGTTTTTCAGATTGAGATTTGGGATTCTTGTGAATTCCATCTCTTCCAGTACTTTCAAGTTGATGGTCTTCTTCCCATAAAACCTTCGAACGCGCTTCTCCCCTCTTTTTTCCGATTATGTCACATTTAAGTTGGATTCTGCCTAAACAAGTTGTCGCAAATCCTCTCCAACTTCTGCACCAATGAACATAGACCAGGTCTTTTTCTTCACATTCAATCAATAGGGGATTTTTTGAGTGTGAAGCGCTGTATATTCTGTTTTCACCTAAATTCTTTCCCTTTTAAGGCTTGATTCTATGCCCAGATTCTCTATCATTCCATTTTTACGTAAGTCTACTACCTATATATCCTCCTGCTTCTGGATTCCTGAGACACCTTTTGCTGACCCATGAAGTATCATTATCCACCCTTCCTTTTGGCTCTGTTCTCTTAGTATGTTTAAATGTGACTTCACTTCAACTTTGTTAGAATACAATCCGTATTATATTTGAACCATGTATCTTCCACATTTGTTGCCGTCTTTCTCGTCTTTTTCTAGTGAAATATTATCGAAAGAGAAGTGGAATTTCATTTCGTTTTTGGAAGGGTCACTCCTCACCCATTAGAGGCTGTAATCAATTACAGACTTCATCTTGATGCCCCTTAGATGTCCTCTTCACATCTTCCGAATCTTGTTACTTTTCCATGACCAATCATTTACTTTCTAACTTGATTTTCGCCGTATTTTCAGTGCAAAACTTACACTGAAAAGATTCATTAGTAAACTTGGGATCAACTGTACCGCTTGTAGTACCATTTCCATGTTAGAAGTCTTATACCTCTTCCATGTTGTTTCTTCTGGATAGCTTCTCCTATCAACTAGAATCATGTGTTGATTGATGTTTCCACTTCATCCAACTATTCCAAGCTCTCTCTGTCTTGTGACAGCTTGCTCCTATATCAAAAATCCATAGATCATTTTCCTTTGATCAACATTCTTTACCATTCAGCACTTATTTTATGCTTTCCTTCTCCCAATGATTGCAGTGAAAATTTACAATCTATCTTCTTGATTGGTTTCATCTCTCTCTCTCTCTCGTTATGTTTCTCTCCATTCTGTCCTTGTTTTATTTTTTTCTCCAGTTCCCCAAGTTTCAAAATCATCATCATCCTCATCTAGAATGATTTCCATGTTTATGTTTCATCCTATTCCAATGGTAGAACCATCCTACTTTCTTCCTTCACGTTTTTGTGTGTGCCCTAAAGCTTTTGAGCAACATCCCAATTCCAATGGTAAAGTATCATTCACCATTTCTTTGGAACTTTCCACTTGTGTTGATAAGGTTTCACAAAATTTCTGTCAGTCCGTCGTGAGTCATCATAAGGGGAACACAATTTATTCCCTGGTAAGGTCGGATAGAGCAGCACTACTACTACAAAAACAGCAGTAATGAAAAAAAAAACAGCACAACAGCAGAAGCAAGACGAACAGTGCAGCAGAGTAACAAAAAGAAATTTTTCGATTCTTCCAAGTTGAAGAGTTCCATCCTTCACTCTCAACCAAACCTAAACCATCCACTCGATTCTTTTTCCAAGTCCAATTCCTTTTTCCAAATCATGCGTGGTAATGCTACGACAGCTGGTGCTACCAATAATACGACAAACAACCACAACAACAACAACAATCCTACCACGAATAATAATTGGACAGGTGGTACTACTAATGCTACAACCAATCAAGGTTGGTTTGTGGGTGCTCCTGTAACAAGATTTGGATTGTATATGTTATGGATATCCTTTCTTTATTTGGAATTGAATGGATGGCATGATAAGGTATCTGTGGGTACGTACTACTTTGACCAAAATTTGTTTTGTATATGAATCGTATTGTTATCAACCTCCCTTTCCATGTCGTCACTAATAACATGTTTCAATCCTCTTTTTGTGTATATCTATCTATCTATATTTACTAGATACCAATGCCATTTTTCAAAATTATCAATGGCATCGATGGATAGTCGGACAATTTACATTTGCCACTCTGGGAGAAACCATGGTCGGTTGTTTATGGATCACTCATATGTCACGTCGATTTGAACGTGAAATGGGTAGTCGTAAATTTTTAGTTTGGTGGATAGGTAGTGTAGGAGGTATCACTTCTCTATTGTTACATTTGGTATATTCGCAACTCGTGGTGATGGATAATTCCTACAACAACAACAATTCTTCTTCTTCCTTACACTATTCTGGACCCTACCCATTGGTTGGTGCTTTATTACTTCTCTTTCATATCTATACACCACGATTGCATCCAAAGTTTGTGGGATGTTGTGGTATCCTGTACTTTTCGGAAAAAAGTTTGGGATATTTGTTTTGTGCGCAAATTTTATTGTATCATGGATATTCCAGTATCATTCCCTGTTTCTTGGGAGCCATGTCATCGTTATGGATGGTAACGTGGGGATTTCAGTTTTGGGAGGATATTCCCAATTGGATTGTCCTACCATGGATACGCATCGTATCACGATTTATGGTATTGGATTCATCCGCATCTATGGTACTGATTCCAAGAGTCCCACTACCAGCAGCAACTGCTGGAATTGGTGCTGTAGGAGTAGGACGACAACAACAGACTATGCCATATTTTGATATGCCAACACCAGCACCACCACAATTATTACCCCCACCGGATGAAGAATCTATTCAACAACTTACAATATTGGGATTTGAACGAGATACTGTGATACGTGCGTTGCGACAGTCGCATAACAATATTGAACGAGCGGCAGATTGGTTGTTGTCTGGAAATGGAAACTAACCATGATAAACAATGTACCCGTAACCGGGGGGGAACGATCACTCCCTATAATGACATAAATGATAACCGTATCTTATATTTAATGTTATTTCTGTTTCTGTGGCACACAGGTAATGTAGTATTAGTCCGATGTGAGTTGTAACGTTGATTGTTCCTTGAGTATATTATTACTACTATCCATGTCTCGAGCAAATTGATAAACTTCGACGATTCCAACATCAAAATTACGAAGAAATGGAAGTGGATCATTATCATAACCTTTCGCACAGTCAGATTCACCTTTCGTCAGGTCTTCATTGAGACGTAAGCCACTTCCTCCATAGTCATTACCTCCCATACTGATGAAGTTATCCCGGCCAACCATAAATTGTTCAATCAATGATCTAGAGTGATTAGCCTCCATTTGGGAGGCCAAGTGATCCTTGTCGAGATTTTCGTCGTCTTCTTCCTCTTGAAAATCGATTGATTTGACAGCCTGTAAATCTGACTTCCATTTCCAGCAAGCCGGATCTGGGTCTAATCGAAATAGGAAACATTCTCCACTCCCGTAGACCAAGGATGAGGAATGCCATGCATGTGATGCGAAGGCACCAATGATGGCATTGTTATTCAGCACTTGACACAAAAGAATTGTGGGTTTCTGATCCTTGACATGATGGTAGAACAAATCCAAGGTCCGACCATGCACATTGGTGGAAAAAATAAGGTTCAATCGTGTCAATCGTAAACTGGGTGTCAGCCATTTGGATAAGTTTGCTCGCAGACTTGCTAATTTTCCCAAAACAATAGAATCATTAGGAATCAAGCCGATTGGTCGAGAAGGAGTTTCGAGTGATACGAATACCATATCCTTGGCGGCCTTTTCTTCCTCTATTTGAATGATCCGTTCCAAGATATGTCGCCTTGGGAATCGTAAGCGACGTCGGATGGCATTACCATGAAATCCATAAGCCTTTTGACGCAAAACTTCAAACGGGCACATTCCAGAATACATATACTCTCGTACTTGCCACCACCACTGTTCCGAGGAGGCTATGACCAAAACATCTCGAATGACATCACGTTGGAATAAACATAACAGAGCTATGCCAAACCTAAAAATGGCCTTATATCCTTCATAGGTATAAATATCCATAATCCGCATCACCATTTCCATAGGAAGTATGGGTACAAAGAAATATTTAAAGATTGGATTGAGTCCCTCCGGTGTCAAGGATCCATTGTCATTCATGGATACAGCCGTAGCCGGATGTAATCGATGTAAGACAGTCGCAAAGGCTTGACACCAAGCATAATGTTCTGTCTGTGTGACAGGAAAGTACCAGGCAGAATAGTGTGTCATTTCTCGCATGGCATAAAATGCATAGGATTCACTCATACATTGCAAACAAAGAGCCGTCAACGTTGGAAGGAGTGGTGCAAAGTCAACACCCAATGCGAATTCTAGGGCGCACAAGACTTGGGATAACGCTTGTCGTCCTTTGGCTGTTACGACCCGTACATTAGTTGTAGTAGCATCCATATCATCCCAATAATCTAGAATATCCGTATTTCCCAAATTGGGAGCGATGGATTCTTGACGATCCGAATCCGTGGAATATAATTGATGTAGAATGGCATCCCAGGCACAATCCAACAAACGTACTTTCCCTAATGTACGATATTGTCGACTTATTAACTTATCTTGATCTGGATGACATGCATCAAGGATAGACGACATCCAAATGGCACAACGTAAGGCAGGTGGAATCCCACCACGAATCCTAGATTGGAACACCTTTTCTTCCTCCTCTTCACTATGATCGGGGAATAATGGTGGACGGTCGTTCCATCCATCTTTCAATTTTTGATCAATGACACTACCACAGAGTGTATCCGATGCAGAAATGAACAATTCATTAAAATTCATGGGAACAAATTCATTCATCTCTCCCTCTGTGTTTTTGCGTTTCGTTCTTTCGTTCGTTCTTGGATCTGTTTTTCCCTAACGCCAAAATTTTTGTTTGAGAATATAATAGACATACATGAATGTAGAACGACAAGGGAATGTACACAGAATTCCTTTCCCCAAAACAATCTTTCAAGGATATGTTTAGAACTGTGAGCACGACTTGTTGTTGTATGGGACTGTAGTATTACTGTCGAACAGATTCCAACGTTACGTCCATTGGATAAGGCTTACTTACGTACGTTCCGACTAATATATATATTTACACTTTATATCCTGGATTCTATATCCAAGGTAAACAATTAGAAATGAACTATTGAATCATGGAAAGGAGAGAATTTTACTACGCCAACATTCTCGGAATAATCTTTTAGTTTGAGCGCTCAATATCCCTAACAATCACTATAAGGCAGAGCCATAAATACACAATCTACATGCTGCCAACCGATAGCTGCAATATCTTGAATCAAAACCAGTTTGTTCCACGCAACAGACCTTGAAGAAATTTGGTTCAAGGACTTTTGAGGCGATGCAATATAATTGGATTTCTATTGACCCATGTTCTTGATCACACACAAATCTCATAGCCTACAACATTTCAAAGGAGTCATAAAGTGCGCAAGCTACTTCTTTTTCTTCACGATCTATTTATTGTTGCAAAAGGTAAGGGTACTCCCAAAACTGGCCATTGCCCCTTTACACTTAGGGGTGATTCGTTGGATTTATTACTGTTCTCGCAAATGTAATTCTTAGGGTTCAAGAATCTTATTTATTCTTGTGATTGGGTATGTTCCATCAATAACCACGTATTTCTCTTAGATTTGATCTAAAAAATAAGATGGAAATGTAATTAACTGTGAGAGTAGGAGACAAAAGCTAACACCCGTTGTACAGGTCAATGAAAATAAGGCCCACACACTTATCAATTATACCTTCATTCCAATGAAGTACATGATTCACATTTCATTAAACGTACTTATGTACGTTATAAACAGCCATACTCTTTTTTAAACAAACATATTTCTACTCAAAGAGACAAGGGGGCTTCTAAAAGTGTATATTTTTGTATTGGTTAACATGAGCGCAGCGTCTTCCTAGTCTTGATATTCTCGATTTGAAATATTCGTGTGTTTTGTGCCGCCTAGATATTTCATTGGGAAACTAATAGCTTGGCTAGTATGTTTGAGTCTCATTGCGTTTGAATTTGAGAATTGACTCCAAAATCATAGTAGGAAATTGTCAAAGCCTTGTATCAAATATTAACGGATGGTTTGCGTATCTTTGTGTTATCACAAGCGAATCTCCATGAATTTATTTTAGCTTTAGAACCATGTAACCAGGAATGATGAATGCCGTATTTATAAAAACATTTGGTATTTAATTGAAGAAATGCAGTTCCGTAATTGATTCATTAATTTGACGCTTTCTATTTAAAACTCCAAAATTGTTGTATTATTGTCGATTGTTGTGTGAAATATTATTTCAATTGAAATTTATCTGTGATTGATTCTTGCGATTAATCCGTATTACGAGTTGGAGTGGTACAGACTACAAGAATTGAAAACAAAGGGGCAAAAAAATTGATAATTCATTGCTCACTAAGCAAAATCTACCTTAAAGAATTACCGTTAATGAATTATTGCTTTTCCTACCAAAGAGTTCACCACTATAATGCTTTACAAGTAGATTTGAAAATTCGTCAAAAAAGTAGCGTTCAATTGCATGAAATACTTCTCTTAATGGCCTTGTATCATTTAAGTATTTCCCCGAGGTTAAGGCGTCTTCCCAAAATTCTTGTTACCGCAGTTGAAATGAAATCAGGAATGATTACTAAAAATCAACGATTGCATTCGGTAAAAATCAGCGATAATATTAAGTATAGTTTAACGATTGGATAGAATTAGAGTAATAAGTGCTCATCCTACCAAAGATTCAAAAGCGCTAAGCCAGGCTGATCTTTACGGCCTTGTAACATGTATTTCCCCGAGTTGTTACCGCAGTTGAAATAAGGAATGATTACTAAAAATCAACGATCGCGTGTTAGGGAAAAATCGGCGATGACATTAAATAAAAATTGAACAATTGGATAGAATTAATGTAATAAGTAAAAATGTACGATCGAAATGTTACTCCGACTGAAGCAAAGGTTTCTCCGACATGAAAGAACTCAATATAGCCACATTACCTAGAGCCGAATTTTAATCGTATGTAACAAGTGAAACGATGAAAATGACGATTCGGAAAGCGTTTTTTGAAAACAGATGCGTCTGATATACTATAGAAACAACGAAAATGACTTCGAAAACAAGGTCACTTTAAAATTTCTTGAATGGACAAGTGCGTCATTGCAAGTGTACAGTCCTTTGCACCCGAGATTTTCCGAGATTATCCAAAAAAGCAAAATGAGCTCGACGGTTCAGGGCACTATCATCAGCTCTCTTTCAGGTAGCAATACATATTACTTTGATAATGAAGATCTCGATCAAGATCTTTCACTTATTAATGCGCCAAAATTATTTGGCAGGGATGTTGAATCTAGTATGCTAAAAAACTGTTTTCAACAGCTCTCCCTTCAAGATCACAAGAAGCTCGTAAGGGTGCTTGTACATGGAGAGTCTGGGTCCGGAAAAACGTCGTTAATCGATTGTCTTCGCCAACCTGTATTAGATTCCCAGGGATTCTTTGTTTGTGGCAAATACTTTCAGGATACAGGAAATCAAGAACCTTACTCAGCCATCATGACTGCTTTCTCGGACTTGTGCGATCTTGTCTGCCAATCCAACGAGTGTAGTGAAGACAGAAAGCAGAAGATCCAGAATTCTCTCAGCTTTGATCATGCTTGGCTATTAGAAAAGGCGATTTCGAACATATCTCCTTTCTTAGACAAAACAAAATATGAATCAAACCTTGAGGGTTGTACAGATGTTCGTAGTTCTGTTATGTTTTCAACATTTAAGGAAGCATGCAAATCATTTTTGAAAGCAATGTCTTGTGAGAAACATCAACTAGTTCTATTTATCGACGATATTCAATGGATGGATGAAAGTTCAAAGCAGTTGATAACTTTCTTATGGAACGACCAAGAGCTTTCAAACATTATGCTGATACTTGCATACAGAGATGAAAACGCGGATAGCGTCAGCTCAATGCTCCATAGCCTTAGTCATGTCGATAATATTGTCGATATAGGGCTCAAAAATCTTGAGATCAATGACATTCATGATCTCGTATCTTCGCTAATGGCATCATCCAGTATTTCAGATAATCAAGCGCTGACCGAAATCCTAAAGATTAAAACTGGAGGAAATCCATTTCACATAGTGCAATTAATTGAAGTCGCTGAAAAGGAAGGTTTTCTTTCTTACGATTCGGAAGCTAAATTATGGGAATTCGATATAGACTCAATTCAAAGTCAGATCATGATATCCAATTCACTTGCTGAATTATTAGAAAGGAAAGCAAGATTTCTGTCTTGTGAGATACAGGAAAATCTTAAAATTGCATCTATTCTAGGTTTTTGCTTTGATGAAGAAATGATCACCGAGGTCAAAGCATTACTCTTGGCGTACCTCTCAGGTAATTATAGAAGCGATGAAGCCTACTCCATGGCTAGTTCATCAGTATCTACAACCCTAGATGAAGCCTTGAAGGGAGGTTTCATTGAGAGGTGTAAATCTGGATTCCAGTTCAGCCACGATAAATTACAAGCAGCGTTCCAAGCGATGCTCAACGATGATGAGGCCTCACAGCTACACGGGATTATCGCAGACATTTATGCCGACAGAGGTGATCCTGAATCTATATATCATGCAGTGAATCACTTGAAACTTTGTAAGGAAGGTATCGCAAATAAAGATGAGAGTGTGAAACATGCTGAAATGTACTTAGTTGCTGCAAACTTCTGCAAAGATAGAAGTGCCTTCATACAAGCATCGGAATTGCTCAGCCTTGGTCTTGATTTTCTTGACAACAACAATAAATGGGAAGATCATTTCGACCTAACATTTGAAATAACAGAGAAATCGGCTAAGGCAGAGCTAATTATTGGAAACTTTGAAAGCTGTTCGTCATTAGCATTGGTTGTTCTAGATCATGCAAAGAGTAAAGAGATGAAGGTAAATGCTCTCGTTACATATGTTGAATGTTTCATGGCTCAAAACGACGTCCATGCATCCACAAAAGCATCAAAGCAAGCGCTTCAAGACCTTGGGATTATTATACCGTCAAAAATCTCTTACTGGCATATGGCGACAAAGTATATAAGAGTCAAATGGCTGATTGGTTTTAAATCGGACGACGACCTATTGGCATTACCCCTATTAGCTGACAAAGTATTATCGACTGTTGTGCAGCTGCTTGTTCATCTATGTATGTTTAGCCTTTTGAGTGGTGAGGAATTGCAGGGAGCATATGCCGCACTTCTTGCAACAGACATTACTTTAAACTATGGACTAAGTCCTTACTCTCCCAGTGCCTTTGCAATATTTGGTGTCGCAGAACTTTCGAAAGGCTTATACCCTCGTGCCTACAGGTTTGGAACACTTGCACTTAAAATGTTGAATCAACTCGAAAGTAATGTTGCTGCACCCTACACGACTGGTGTGGTACTTTCCTTACTCAAGCATTGGTATGATCCTTTTCTTGACATGCCTTCTGAGCTTCGAAAAGCTGCACAACAAGGATTCAATATGGGCGATGTGGTGAATGCCAGCTTTTGCCTTGGCGTATCGTATTCTTTAGAACTTAGTCTTGGAAAGAATCTTGAATATCTCGAAGGCATCATGCGAGGGAACGACAGCAAGATTCGTGAAAATTCAAAGAGCATTTTATTGATGTGGGCTCAACCTTGTATTCAATATGTTATCAATTTGAGAAAGTCTAGACCAGAAGAATGGAGGGAGATGCTTACTTTGAATGGGGAGTTTATGGATGAAGAAAGTTTTGTACGACAAGTAATGGAAGCAAAACATTTGACGCTGTTGGCTATTGCTTGGACCTACAAATGTATACTGGCGAATAGCTTCGGATATTATACAGAAGCAGAAGCGATATTTCAAAGTGTCGTTGGCTTAAATGATTCTGTTCATTATGCATTTGGCGCGCTAGTGCTATATTTCCATGGCGCAATGGCTTCTTATTCTCTATACGCAGAAAAGCAAAAAATACTTCACTTAAAATGTGCAAGAAAGTATAGAGCAGCAATAGCAAAGACTAAGAAAAGAGGAAACCAAAATGTTTCAATATATTTGACCCTTCTAGATGCTGAGGAGCTATCAATTAAGAGAAATCCTAAAATGAAAAGGGTCCAAGAGATGTATGATAAGGCTATTGAAAGTGCAGCGTCCCAGGAAATTTCGCACCTTAAAGCTCTAGGCAATGTAAGAGCTGGCTTGTTCTTTACTCGGAAAGGGCGTCCAGAGGAAGCAGAGGTCTATTTCAAGAGAGGCATGGATGTTTACCTTAATGAATGGGGGAGTCCTGTGCTTTATGAATGGCTTCAAGAAAGAAGTGAGAAACTGTTGCAACCTTTCCGAAGTAAAGGATATGAGCTAGTCGGTAACGTCATTGACTTGGAAGATAATTCAGAAGACTACGCACAGGAACCGTAGAATGCCATGTGCCTTGCTTTGATGACATTACAACTGCGCTTTAGGGCATTAAGGGATATATAATACTCCTGTTTATTTTGATACCGTGCCTCATGCACATGCTTCTATTTTTAAGTCGTCTATGACTTGTCCATCACGTTGCAATAGTAGGACATATCGTAGGCTCTTTTGCCAAGGTTTACATCCATGTGCTATTTGTTTCTCACATCATTTGTTCGTCGTATAATGTACATGATAATTCCTATCTTTGATCTTAGAGAAACAAGAAATCCAATAAATCATACCCTTTGAATGAATTATAATGATATTTACAATAGAAAATAGATTGGAATTCATTCTTTAGAATACACCCTTTGTACGTGAATTGGGATATTTCTGTTGACCAGTCAATAGATTAATAGGTATTTGGCTCTTTTTAAGTGATTCCTATACAATATTTTACTGAAGCTTCAAGAGTACTATTCCAATTTCTAATTACTCATTTTTTGTTGGGTAACTTTCATTCCATGGTAAAGCTTTTCCTTTATTTGCTATGGTATGTATGACCAACAGGATCTCTAAACACTTGTTACTATATAATGAACACCTAAACAGTTATCTGATGGTTCTCTCAATGAAAATCTGATCAAGGCTTCAATCACGTCCAAGTATATATACATGCCTACATCCGCAATGTTATTACAATAAAGAGTACAGATACGAGTTTGATCAATTCTTAACGTGCCATCATAAGCCTTCCTGATCACCTACGTGATGTATCTTGGGGTTTCTGTTTGTTGATTTATTTTTATTTTGTGATGCCTTTCTCCATCTATAGTATGCCTTTTAATTGCCAAATTTTCAATATCTAATCATTTGTCAGTGTCACATTTTGATGTATGTATCCAACTCATGTTGTCGTTAACGTTATCGTGTTAGCTAAGGCATCCATTGGATGCTTGACAATCCAAGCGCGGTACTGCCAACTTGTGCAACCATTGTTTCTACTATCAAGTGAAGCATATCCATGTTACATTTTTTGATTTGCTTTGATACATTTTTTTCATTTCCTTCTTCAGCTATGAAATAGCACTGGTGTCATTATTGTGTATATTTGGTTCCATTCAGTCTACCCTTGTTGTATTTTGATTTTGTCAATTTCAAAGCTTAAAACTGAACGGATGCAATGTCAGACATAGGAAACTGTGTTATTCAAGAATTTACTTCTAGTAAGAGAAACTAATTCAGACAACATATTAAATTGTTTAGCGTTTCCCAAATGCGTCATCACGTCAGAGACATGACTGAACATAAAAAGGTTTGCATTCTTGCTGTTGATATACATTTATTTTGCCTTCTGTGTTGCCAGTATTGTCATATATTGACCACGGATGAGAGGAAATAAAGCTGTCTGGATTTACAATAAACTTTGTTTCTTCCATCATGTCCCTAACTTCCCTCAGTGTTTACTCCTAATCCATAAGCTCAACAATCACTACCGTCACACACACACAATGAATATCAGCAGTAGTCAGTCGTATTCTCAATATATTTTTCAATGCAGCTGATTATAATTTTGTACTCCTGATACAATGCAAATAAAAGAATATCTGGGTTGATTCCATGATATTGCTTTTTGTATTTGTTAATGACTTTTGGATATTCCATGGGCCAGGTGGCCCATAAAAACAGGGAAATACAGTAAATCATGACACACTAGCTATGCTATCGAAACATATAAAAAAATGTGGAGACCATGGATCGTAATTCTTTCCTTCTCCTACATTGCTACAACTATTCATGCGATTATTGACGTCGCCAAGAGTATTCCAATTCCATCCATCATTAGGGAAGAACTGCAACACTTCACAGAGAAGGTAACAAAGGACTTATTTGATACGGAGGATTCCATCCAAATGGGATATTCCATCTTTTCCGGTCGTTCGATCCTTCGGACGGTCGTCCCATCGATCCAAGACTTCAGGAGCAAACAATACTTGGCTCTCAAATTTGTAATGGAAAAAAATCTGGAGGCTGCTCATGAAGTCATCCTAGGTGTGAATTGGACAAATATAGAAGAGGCAGAATATGCTGCGACACATCCTGGCATGACCAATTGGAATCAACAACATCCACTTTCTGATGAAGATGACTTATTACATTCTATCCTACATCGATTGGAGGGTAATTATATTGGAGAAGAGGGAAATTATTCTGGATGGGAGAATGCGAAATATTGGGCAACTGGTGGACCCAAACGACATGAATGCCTTAGTCAATATCATCATCATCCTGTCCATCAAGCACTTTGTCAACTTTGTCCACAGATTGCACCAACTCTCCAATCCTATTTGATTACGCAGAAGACTCGATATCATCATTCTATCCCTTCTGGAGATAAAGGAGGTTTACGAAGTATTTGTATCGAACCAAATTGTTGGGATCCAATATCGTACATTAACCTTTGTCAATACTCGGAATGGACAGACGAATTAAAGGCCATCCAGATTGCTGAAATTCTACTCTTACTTCGAATGGAACTGCTCAAGATTCACGGTATGGAAGTCACAATATCTCCTAAAATCCTTGGATCCATCATAGACATGATTTTGGAGATTCACTGTAGATGAAAAGATAGAAAGGACAATGTCACTTTGTAGATTGGACAAAGGTAAAATAAAGTATTGTTGCAGGCTTTAGGTAAAATCCTTCTACATGATGCAAATCTCCGATGAATGCACCATAAAACTCAATGTCAGAAGTATGACAAGAAATAAGAATATCAAGAGATGGACGATGATCTCATAATAGAGTAGGATCAGAATATTTAGCTTAACAACAATAATTGTACAAGTACTAACTAGAATGGGTAGAAAAGACTTTTGTTTAGAATGCTATCCAGCTGAACAATAAAAGTTGGTCAAGGGTACACACCTAATGCAATATCGAAAATGATTTTGAATGGTGAGATTGAAGTACTATGATCATACCTGTGAAATTCAAAAGGTGAATGCACACAAACTAAAATGATCTGAGTATACTGGGAGACATTATTCAAGCTGATAACTTTTGAATTGAGAGTGTCTCTTTGTTTCAAGTCTACAGTGCTATAGTTTCTGATTTGCTCTTGACTTTTCACTTTTCCCTATGAAATAGTATTTAAAATTCAAAGTCTCTGGTATCAGGGTAAACGTACCAGTTGAAGATTCTGCAATTTCTTGTCTTGAAACAACGTTTGCACCATTATGATCCATTCATCTCAACCATGAAAGTAAAATTGATCTTTATTTCATCTTGGCATTCGCAACCTTTGAATACATTAACGCAAAACCCTAACGTCGAAATAATGTCGTAGTTACGGACATTAGACATTTTGTTTTGGCATAGTTTTCTAGCGGACTCTGAATGATATTACGACGGCTTTGGAATACTCTAAGGTCATCTAATGTCCAGGGTCCCAAATCTCAGTCATTTCCATTGTCATTTCTAGGGGTCATTTCTTTTCGAAAAACCTTACAACCAATCTCATATTCTCAATTGAAAAGCTTTTCTATTTCAACCTCGAAAGTCATGGACGCAACATCAACACGAATTCCAGTGTATTCATCACCACCACGGTCTATATCAGAGAGTTTGATAAGTGAAGAAAGTTCCAACTCACTGGAAGGTGCTTTTGTATTACGGAAACGAGAAGCTTTGGCTTGGTTAATTATTGCTGTACAGTCATGTGCTATTTGCTTTCTAATTCAAGGAAATTTGCTCTTTGGTCTACCCAACAAGACGCAAACATTCGAGAGAAGAAATATCAGCTCACCATTCTCCATTAATAATAAGCCTCCAATATATCACGAGAACCAGTTTCTGAGAGCCAATTCTGGGCAAGACCCAATACCCATTCCATTTTATGATCCTCCTACGCATTATCCTCCTGACGTAGGTCTTGTCAGCCGTGTTTGGCATTCTAATGGCTCGCCAAAAGTCAATGAAGGATTGCATACCGGAACGTGTTGGTGCAGTGGTGATAATTACTGCATGTGCACACCAGCATTGGCAATCGACTTGATATTGACATCAGGTCCTGATCATGTTTGGTTGGTGCGTCGTAAAGACAAAGACCTTATGGCCCTCATGGGAGGATTCAATGAAGTTGGTGAGACTGTCGAGGAAGCGAGTCGTCGGGAACTCAGAGAAGAGATGAATATTGACCTGCCGGGGCAACCCTTAACTTTATTTGGCGTGTATTCAGACCCTCTTCGTGACACACGTAAGCATGCCGTTTCAGTGGTCTTTCACATGGATATCCCGCCGCATATCTCTCCCACACCAGGAGATGATGCATCTGAAGTTGTGAGAATGCCATTGTCAGCAGTGGACAGCCTAGATATGTTCATCGACCATAAAACAGTTCTTCGAGACTTTATTCGGATGAAGCAAATACAAAAGGAAGACAATGATTCTAAAACCGGAAGCGGGATAGTACTCATGCCGAATGACAATGATGGAGAGCCTTTCAAGCGCTCCGTTTGCGCTATTTCTGCGCAGTAACATTTGGAAATAGTGTGTTCCCAAAACTCTAGTTTAACTTTAAACTTAAATTACCATATCTTGAAGTCGCATTTGCTTTAATTTACAAAGGATCACTTGGCTCTTGGCTAGTTGCGAATACCAGTTTTATCAAATCATTTTAAGAATGCAAGGATGATTTTAAATCCCATGTAATGCCAATATATCTGCACGAAACAAATCAGAATTTACAAATTCCTTAAAAAAATAACAATGAAAAGGCTTTGGATGACAAACAAATAGATAGAGAAGGCATTTTTGAGGATAGTGAAGGAATTCTTTTATTCTTCAAAAGCAGTGAAATAAATGACTATGGCATTCCTGACTGTAGTCTACTTCAATAAAGGAGGATTGAGAAGCATAATCGGAATCTAGCTGGCTTCTGAGGAATATACAACAGCACAGTTGTTTAATTTGCTTCCTACTTTTAACAATATATTTAGCAATTATTCTAAACATAAATATGAAGAGGAAAAGTTTTTTATTTATTCATAAAAGTGACTCAGAGTAGTTTCAAGACTAAATGTGAAGTCATAAAGATGCCCTGGGAGGTTCAACTCGTAGAATGACTGCTTGAGCAACCTGGGATCATTGTCGCGAAGTGCTTGGAGTGGTGATTGGGAAATGTCACATGCTGAAGAGGAAAAAGTATGCACAGATTTGAAGTTTACTCAAGACAACTCGTTTGCTATATTATATGGCTAAGATGCCGCGATCGAGGAACAATTTGAAGTAGCAAGAGGTCACAAACTATGGCACAGTCAACAATTGAATCGGAAAAATGTATTTAAGGTCGTAAAATAAAATGAAGGATTGAATTGAGAACTATCAGCTGAGCAAAAAGTTTAGAAATAAGAAGTTGCCGTTTGAAGATGCTTTCATAGCCAAGCAATCAAAGTTGAGTTTCCTTTTCTACAACAGGTTATAGACTTGGTTGTGACAAATAAGGGGACAAAGTGCATATGTATTTATATTAGCTATAAAAAAGTGCTGGCTTAAGGTTGTGAGCCAAGAAACGCAACTTCCTAAAGTCATTGGAGAATGAATCCTGTAGAATTGTCGTATAAACGTACCAATAGGTCACAATCTCGTAGGATTTGCTGATGATATTTGAAGTATCTCCAAAAATGTAATAATATTTTGGGAATACGAGATCCAAAGTATTGCTCATAATTATTTTATGAATGATTGTAAACTTTTAAAGTTCATTAGAGAGTGTAATGTGACGCTTGGAACAGTATCAGTAAGCACTTTGAAGATTGGCGAAAATGTGTTCAGTGATTACGTTATGATTCACTGTATCATGAAGTTGATGAAATGACCTCTATGAGTTTAGTGAATGTGTTATTGCATTTTGATTGGAGTTTACGTCATTCCCTTCACTATTTGAAGTAATTCATTTTTCTCATTTGAAAACCATATCACAATCTTTCATCCGAGGTTATAGTCTTTAACGAAGTTTACTTCCTCGGAGATGTGGCATGATTAGTTTTTGGATTTGCTGCTATTACCTTAGCACTATTTAATAGATAATGATAAAGAAGTAATTTCTTTTTTTCTCATCTTTTTAGTTCAACCTTTTTCGCCTCATTCACTTTGCAGTCCTATTGATTTTTCCACTAGCAGGGTAATATTTAATTATTGCTTAGTCCTTCTCGACCCTTTTTGTCATTTGTTGATGCCCCTGGTCCTGTTTCTGTGTTGTGATATTGCTATACAAAGATTTTATATATATTATAATCTTTGAAATCTCTAATTACATCTTAAACTACTATTTTCTTTGATTCCACAACCTATACCATAACCTATACCATAACCGAGAAAATACCTGTAGTCATATCTGATTTTTCTTAAGAACTAAGTATTTTATTTCACGATTGATCATTAGACGAAATTTTTGACTTCTGTAACTTTTGTCTAGCCAGTATTACCAACTCATGTTGCGCTTGTAAATCAAAAATGAATATATATCAAATGATCTTTTACAGGTCCAGTAAAAAAATTATCCTCTAGCATAGGAAACCACAGCCAAGCATAACGCTGTTATTGTACATAGTCATGCGTAATTACTCAGTAGTTTTTTTAGGAAAAACGTAAGTAACTCTTGATTTTTTTAATGGCTCATCGACATCACAGCTTCGTCAGAGTTTTACACCACCTGATAAGTTAACGCTTCACCATCATCGTCAAAAGAAACCCTTCCCTTACTCATCCAATTTGAAGCATCTTCACATTGAAACATATTTCGACTAAGACACTCCGCACCTCTCTCATACATTTTTCATTCATGAGAAGAGATGCTGCATATTTGCCAAGTTGCATCCATTTGGAATTCAAATTTTTTAACGTTAATACCACATTTGAAAAGAATTGTTTTTACCTTCGGTATAGCGATTAACCGAATGAAGAATCTTATGTTAATAGCAAAGTTTATATCGTTACACTCTGCTTCCCTCTCTTGTCATCTCATTAATCTCAGAGTATTTTTCGTGCACTAAACTTTCTCTTGTGATATAAAGGCCCCAGAAAAAGATAATGTTTTCTTCCAAAACTTTGAGGAGATAATTCATGCCAATCTTTCAACTTATGGTAGATATGACGTCCCTGATCATCACTATTTTATCTAGAAAGCTTATGATTTCCTCCCAAACGTTCAGTTGGTATGTACATCTGTTCTTTTTTTACCAATAACCGTGGTGCAAGGACATTATTTCATCAAAAATCAACTAAAAATCTCACTGAAGATTTAATTGGCAAAGGATTGGTACAATTGACTTTTGAGACAAACTACTCAACTTTCGCACTCATTTTAATTTATGAACAATGAAAATGAAAAATGCAGTGAATACATGTAAATGCCTTTCCATAATTATTGTAATTGACAATTAGTGAGTTGTATACTATCGAGCCTAGGAGTGGTTGTTTGGCAAACTTAGTATTTTCTTTTCTACCTAGCCCTGAATGAAATATGAATTCTTACCAACTTTCCTGTGATTCAAGCTTCCTTTCTATTGAAAAATCAGAATATTTCATGATTCCACAACTGAGATTGATGATGATGGCTATCGTAAAGATGGAAACCTTCAATGGTAAATGCCATTAAAGCAAAAAGTATTTGGAAAGTTGCGGAGATTAGCTGCTTTTTCATGATACTGGATGATGCACAGGATGTTTCTTTGTTGTATTTTATTGGTCACATATTTGGTTAGGATATTGGTTGACTTATGCTTTGGTAGTTTGGTGCTAAATGAAGGTAGGTATGGTTTGTAGGTTCGTCACTTTTTGGTTTATGTAATATTGATGTTAGAAGATGCTTTGTCATTGCCTAATAAAATTTGCTAGTATGATGATATTCGATCAGTGTTCATATATGCGTTGTGAGCTGAATGTTGGGAAAAGTTGATTGGATAATAGAGGGGATGTTGTTGTGTTGGATTGTCATTGGTGAGTGAATGTTTTAAGGGATTGCTGTTTTTGAATATTTGTTTTGAGGTATGAAATATATCTCTTCTCTTTTTTTCTAGTCAAGACTTTGAGTTAATTTTCACGATGTTGCATAATTGTAGAAATGTATTCATCTAAGTGAAAATAAGCATGTCTACAAAAGACGAAAATAAGGATATGCTTACAAAACAAATTTAATTTAATTTTTTAGACATGCTTGAGTTTTGATTTTTTTCTGAATCTCATTTTTCTCTCGACTTTTAAGCTTTTTCTGTCAAAAAAAAATAAAAAGCAAAAGCAATTGTGTTCCTGTCGTTATTTGTTGACGAGATAATCTCTTGACGTTATATCTTAATTGCTATGAGGAAGCATGATTGGCTACAGAAGAAAAATTTAAATTTCCAAAAAGGACGAGAGTCAAAAGCCATCATATTGAAGTCAACTATGTGATAGACTAAATGATATCAATGATGCAGAGATGCTTAGTGTTCACGTAGTATTCTTTCATATTCTTGGATTTTTTCTTCCAAAGTGATCCGCAACACTTCACATTTTGTTTCTTCATCAGAAATTCGAGGACTTTCATGAAGTTTATTCAATTGCTTTTGCCCACTCTCCCGTAAGGCATTCAACTCATCTTGAGACTCTTCCAACTTGTGAAGTGCTAAGTCTCGCTGAAGAAGTAATGTGTTCAACATATGATTCATGTCATTCCCTTCTTCGATAGATGAAAATTCTTTTGGGATAAACTCTAAATCCTTAGTCAACGAATTTTTCTTCTCGTGAAGTAATGGAACTCTTTTGGTCAGCGTGTCCAATTCTTTCTCAAGATTTTCAATAGAAGCCCGGAGCTTTTTGTTCTTCATGGCTCTGAATTCGGCTGCTGCTCGAAGCTCTGCTTGCTCTAACGTTAATTGAACGTACTCTTTTTCCAGGGACAAGAATAGGCCATACAACCTCGCGGAACTGTTAGAGTGGCTATTGTGGCTCTGTCCTCGATACCTTTCTGACGACGAGGCGACAGGAATGCTGTTCGCTCTGCGCATTGGAGCAAAACAAGTGAGAAAGTTACCTCCTATTGCCTGTGAACGAATTCTATTCAGTTGGCAAGTACCCGGAATCTCATATATTTCTTGTTCTTCTTCTTCAGTCATCTCTTGTATAATTTCACCATCTTCGGTGAGAAATGCGTTATGACCGTCGAAATTTGTACAATCTTCATAGTCTTTATCCTTCGAAAGAGCAAGATCAGGGCTCGTGCTTCGACTTCGGCTTGCGATTCTTTTTAACAGCCAATTGTGGTTCCGAGTTGTATCGGTATGAATAGAAGCCATAGTATTGTTGCTTTGACAGAAAGAAGTTTCAATTTAAATCAACACTAATCTGTTTTCTTTTAGCAATGCGGACAATCTGAGCCAGCAACTGAGAAATCGTGCAAGGGACTAAAAAGCCGACTGGAGATTTTGGGATAGATCAGCCTTAAGTCAATTTTTCTATATATAGAGTTTAAATAAAAAATGTCCTCGGCTTTCGCAGGGTCACTTTGTGTCTGAATAAATACAACTCCTCGATAACGAACATATTGAAGTATTTTTTGACGAGAACCAATTGTGTTTATGCGAAATGAGAGGTTGAACTTGAAAGAGAATCTCAAAGTTCCATTGCCACGCACGCCCACAATCCAACGCATTGAAAGTCCTTCAGTATTAAAAAGAACCTAAAATCAACAGCATTGACAAGATAAGAAAATCAAATATCGAATGTGTGTAGGAAAGGGTAGTAAAAGCCAATTGGAATCATTTACTGATGATGAATCAAGAGAAAGATAAATTTTGTGCAGTTGTATTGTACATAGAATACAGGATATGGTATTGTGATCTAACTGTTCAACGTTCCTGAAATTGACACTTCTCCTTGATTTGAATTAATGAGATAAACTTTAAACAGATGCGATCCTTGAGAGAATACATAACTTTCTTTAAACTTTTTTCACTTGATGTCAATCTAAGAAAGTATTTTGATTTGGCCTACGGGAATGATTGTTAATCATCATGCAAAACTTGTAACGAGAGTGATGCGGAAGAATTACATGTGGAGGTGTGAAACTTATCATAACCACTCTTATGTGACTCCAGTTCAGGTACACAAAACTGGGATCATTTCCTATATTATATAAAGACTAGTAAATTCTGAAACTAGTTTTGATTAAGCACTCCAATAGTCAATATATTAAAGTCTTCTGTATCAAACACTATTTATAGAACTAGCTATGCAATTATCCTTTTGAAGTCTGTATCTTCCATAGCTTGCAAAAACTTAGACATCTTCACATTTTTTCTTTTGAGACATAAGAATTGATATCCTTTTTTAACGCTTGCAACGAATGAATCGGACACTTTTCTAGATATTATCCTGCCTACCGGAAATCATGAATGCTGCCAATATCTGATTTTGCTTGGCTAAAATTACTCCAGACAGCATCTTTGAGTTGATGAGAAAATCATTGAGCTAAGAAAGAAATATTTTCTGATAACCTATCTTTGCTTTTCAAATTCAATGCCAATAGATAGAAACCAGCATCAATGATTGATAGTATCAAATTTTTTGCTTTTCAAAATTCAAAAAACTTCTGGTTGATCAGACCGAGTGTTAGCAATGTGTTACTTGAATAAGGCCTACACAGTATATACCATAGATACCTTTTAAGTATGAAACTCAATATTGTTGAGGCTGTCAGTGAACCCATACTATACCAAAATGGGTAGAGTGTAACATCCTTTTTGTCAATTTTATTAATTTCAATTGTACACTAGTCACAGCTTTATTCAAGTCATCCTAGTTGTGTACCAGAACGCTCATTTCGACGCATCCACACACGCAACAACAATTTTGCAAATAATCTTTCATTTATTTGCATCCCTGATTTTCTGTAGGAATAAAGTACAGTTGCCTCAATGAAAAAGTGTTTCCTAGAGGAATATCAGTCTTTGGGATGTACTGTGAAGTATATCATCTCATTCATATTGGCGTTTTAGTAGTGCTTCACATGCGTCCAGATTCTACCTACTCATGAGTTGTCAGGCACTTTCAGTATTTTACTTTTCTGGCTCATCAGAAATTAATTAATAAAGTATCCAAACAAAAGGATGCATGATGTTATCTAAAGTTTGGTGTTCAGTTATTGCCTTTGTTTTTTTAACAGTGCAGCATGACGGACAGTAAGGTGTACTAGTAGTCTGTGTTGGTGCTACTAGTTTCAAATTTTCGAGTCGATCGAATCTAAAGGAAAGGTTTTCCTCGTTACATGTTACTTTCCCCTCTGTGTGGTAGCAAATACTACTACTACTAGTCCTGAAAAAAAAGTTGTTTTACCCTCACTCTCGTTCCTATCTCAACAACGACAAACCAACGACGCTGTTCCATCCATCCACGTAATATCATTCTAAATAATAATCATGGTACGATTGCAGGATATATACTTGATGAGATTGTTGTAGTGGAATGGATTGAGTCAATGTGTGGATGGATGGATGGATTGGAAGTCATTTGTATATATCCCCATTACCAAATTGTATCCTCATCTCACTTGACTCTCTCTCTTCTCTTCTCTTCTGTACTACTATTCTATTTTAGGGTGTCCGTACTAAAACTGTCAAGAAGAGTGCTCGTACAATTGTCGAAAAGTATTATCCTAAATTGACATTGGATTTCCATACCAACAAGAGGATTATTGATGAGGTTGCAATCCTCCCCTCGAAACGTATGCGTAATAAGATTGCTGGTTTTACGACTCATTTGATGCGTCGAATTGCCAAGGGCCCAGTCCGAGGTATTTCTCTTAAATTACAAGAAGAAGAACGTGAACGTCGTTTGGACTTTGTACCAGAAGTATCTGCCTTGGAACAGGAGACGATTCCTATTGATACCGATACACGTGATATGTTGGAATCCCTGGGATATGGGAACCTAACAGGTGTATCAGTTCAACAGGGTCGGGAGTAAGTTAGATGTATGGACGAACTCTTTCTTAATTCAATAGTAGCAATTATATAGCATTCTCAAGTGTTTTGTAATATGTACGATACTTGAATTCTTGCTTCATGAGTATTGAATTGGAAATCGTTTTCTCTACGGAATCTATTCACATTCTTTCATAGACTATAACTACTATTTATACCATTGGAAAGATTCCAGGTTGTAAGTCAATTAAATTACTAACGTTCGTTACACACAAACATTGGATCGATCCACCAATCTTCGTTCCCATATTACCATTTCTTCCACATGAAATTGCAGCCAATACGTCCAAACTTTAGTAGAATACAGAGAATTCGTGGTACTACCAAATGAATGTCCAAACAAGGACACTCCCACAATGGATTGATAAAACGATATAGGATTTTGGACAAATCCCATAGTTTCCAACAGAGACCCTACTACTTTGGCATCTCGAGCATATAATACAGTCCAAGTAATACTATTCTTGAATGGTAAATTGTCGGAAGAAGAATACCATCTTGTTACAAAGGATTGAGGATCCTTGGACATGTGTGTCGTGTCACAAACTGGTGTTTGTTGCTGTTTTAGTTCTTCCCATCGACAGGATGGTGGACATGCCAAATGTTTCATAGTAAGTGATACATTACTACTACTACGAACATGAACATGACTAAAACTTGGAACTGCATGACAATCCACAAGATAATGAATATGAAAGGTTGGAATTGTAGACGTCATTGTAGAAGACGTTGACATGGTAGATGCAACTTCTTTGGATATTGTTTGAACCAAATATCGTGGAACCTCCAAGGATGCACGTTGATGTCCTAAACTTACTAATAACCAAACAATCCCATGAATTAGAATCATACATATTCCAATTCGACGTCGTATCCTAGGTGATTCCATGTTGGATAGTATACCTCCTGCCAATATACAACCAAGGGGAAGGATGGGTAATAGGAATCGAAATTCTTGATGAGACGAACAAGAATGACAAAGAATGTAGGAAAGAATAATCAATAGTAGTTCTTTCGTACGAGGATGATTTCGAAAGGAACTTAGCTGGGGTGATGTCGCTCCATAGATCCATATAGGTACCAAACAACCTCCGACGACTGGTATCCCAATGACAAGATACCAATAATGAGGATGAGTCCCATAAAGAACAGCACCATTGTCTAGAACATTGAATTGAAAATTGGCAATCAGGGGGATGGACCAAAATCCATAAAAGATTCGATCAATTAGGAATGTGACGAAAAGACCCAAGGTACCAAAGGTCAAACATGGATACAATAGGTAAATACTCATTCGTGACCATGTTCGACGGACGGGGGATGGAGACTTGAATTGTGTCCGTAGATGAATGATAAATAAGGGTATCCAAGCTGCCACCGATGTAACACGGACTGCCATACTCATCCCTCCCAAAACAAATGCCAAGGCGACTTGAGATATTGGACAATGTCGATTGTTGTTGATGTTATTCTTCTTGACGTTATCATCATCATCATCAGGATCATCATCATCATCATCAGTTTTCAGGCATGTCGATTCAGACGATAACAACAAGACACAACCCATCAATAATAATAGTGCCTCCCAAGAATTACTATAGGTCCGTATCATAGCATAGGCATGAAACCATGATGTCAGTGAACAAAACAATGCCCATGAAAAGGCTGTTGATGTTCTCGTTGTCGTAAAGAATCTTCCTGATAACCATGCAATCATAATATCAATCGGTGTGACAACGAAAAGTGCATGTAATATCCTTGGACCATAGGATATAAGTATAGGACTAGTATCCCAATGTAGGAATTTTAATATTTGATAGAGGAAATATGTTGGTAGGATTGTCATGTGCGATCGTAGAGGTCCATAACGAAATTTCAAATGTTGCCATTGATTCCTCCAAAACATTTTGGAGAATAACGTTGGTGGTGGAAACGTTTTCGATGCGGCGGCAGAGGTGGAATTGTTATTGTTTTCCAAGGAATTAACTTCCTTCCCCTCCCATCGACGTGTCCATTCCCATGTTAATGACGATGAAGAACAAATATTACCATTGTCATTACCATTCGTCCTGTCATTATCATTCATGTTGCCACCATTTTTGGTTGTTGTTGTTGTTGTTAATGTTGTTGTCTTTACGGTTGTATTCCTTCCTTCTCCAAAGGTATAACAATATGCTGGTTCTAATGTTTGCCAATATTCATCAGGATCAAATTGTCCATATAACCAATAGGCATTCCAACATCGGAAACAAGCTAAATTAACAATTAACCACCAATGAACTGGATGATACTTCATATATAAGAAATCTCGAAATGGAAAATTTAATGATGTATAATAATACTATGAACTTGCTGTAATGTGTGTCGAGTAGTAGTATTCATTTAATACAGTAGCCACAGTCACTCGAATACTTTCAAATCATCACCCTACTAAGACTCCCTACTGTGTTTCTCTATGATGACAGTTTATCGTCCTTCCTAAGCGTTGTAGGGATACTTTGTTTTACATTTTTGGTAGTCAAAAACGAAGAATAGAAACGAATGTACCGTACTCCATGCCACACTTTATAATACACATTCAGGAATATCCCATAAATGGATGATTTCTTACTATTGTAGACAAAGTACACATAAAACTATTGTGAAACACGAAAATAAAAGTGCTGATGTTTCTCTAGTGAACTAGGAATCTATAGCGTAGGAAATGAGGAATCCAGGAAACACATTGGTACGTTGAAGACAAAATTGGGATGGCTATTTCCAACCAAAACGTATACACACACACACACATGGTAAGATTATTACAACCCCCTTCCGAGGGGAGGGAAAGCAAATCCAAAACCTCCCCCAAAATTATAAACACATGTATATGACTAGCTGACTGGCAAAATTCGTTCTTCGGTCGGATCCATCGTCTCCTCCATGGCCGCATAGGCATCGACATCCGCCATGGCAATAGCAAACCGCTTGGCCGAATACGAAAAACTTTCTGATAATTGCTGCAATACCAAATCACGTTCGAGAGTATCCGTACTTTGTGCCCAAAGTATGTTACGGATCAATTCATTCCGTTGATGAGATCTATGCCATCCCATCACAGGAACACTCCAACGTTCGAGGCCTCTCCAGGATAATGAATCCTTCAGCCGAATCAATAGTGCCTTCCCCGGTAGACATGGTTGTCGAGATGGTGGACCTTGTGAGGAATCTAGGTAGACAGCCTCAATGATACGCTTGTATAGGGATTGATAATCTTGCGAATTCCAATTTTGAGCAATTTCCATACTTAACGCTTTCGCACTGGTTTTGAAATCTAACAATTCATCATTCTTGTACCAAAATCGATGGGGTTCCTCCTCACGAGGAATTTCATAGACATCGACAGTTGAGAATCGTACCTGAGGATGGTGAGTAGCCGTAGTCGTAGTAGTAGTTGTAGTAGTAGGACATGTGGATACTTTTCGACGTTTTCGTTCTCTGGGATTCATCCTCAGATTCGGCGGTCTTGCCTCCGTACTTGACAACAAGTCTGTAGTGGAAAGTTTTGTCTTTTTACGAGACGTGTAAGGAGAAGAAATCAGTGATGATGACATTGGACAGAGAGAGAGAGAGAGTGTGTTTGTTTGCTTGTTTGTTTGAAAGGATTGATAAAAAAGGAATGATTGATATATTACGTTTTCCAAATATAAAATTTTTACACGATAATCGCTTGCATTCGTCTCCTCTCCCAAAATTTTTTTGAAGTTCTCTTTCGTCGCTCGCGTACACGAATGTGGTTGGCTTGTGATCCTTGAAGCAAGATTTCTTAATTATTCCACACAAAATCGATATTCACGGGATTGATTAGGTTTGAAATATCCTCGGAGTATCAGAAACCATTGGGATGGATTAACTAGTCAGCATCTGGAGAAATCAATCAATCAAATTCGGTAATACTAAAATGAAGTATGAAAACGTGAAAAAATATACTGACGACACGTATCGGTGCTGACAGAGAGGGCGGAGAATTTCATATTCATTCCCGATTCGCCGTTTCGGAACATTTTGTCTTATCCCCAACCTTTTCAACGTTCCAAAGTTTCGTGGTGTCACCGGAAATATTCAAGATTTTCATGTCACTCCTTCCATTACCACAAAACTTACCTCCACCCAGTGATGACGGTACTTGCAATCACTTAGTAGGTTTGACATTGCCCAATCTGACACTCATCTCCACAACTGATGAGCCAATCAATCTGGAAACCTTGCAAGGTCGGTTGGTTATTTATTGTTATCCAATGACAGGGAGACCCGATGTGGCATTGCCTCAAGGTTGGAATGACATACCGGGGGCGAGAGGTTGTACACCACAGTCATGTTCGTTTCGTGATCATTATAGAGAATTACAAAGTCTCAATACTCAAGTGTTTGGATTGAGTACTCAAACTACCGAATATCAAAAGGAAGTCAAAGTACGTTTGCATCTGCCATTTGATTTATTGAGTGATTGCAATTTGATGTTTCAAAAGGCACTTCATTTGCCAACGTTAATTGTTGATGATATGATTTTGTTGAAACGAGTCACGCTCATATTCCATAATGGAAAATTGGTAAAATATTTCTACCCCGTTTTTCCTCCCGATACAAACATTGAGGATGTGTTGGATTGGTTGAAAACTCATTGAAATGTGGTTTTCAATAAACGTTGGGTCTATTATTTAAAAGAATATTGTTATCAGCATTATCAAACTAGATTAAAATTAATCATATGCTATTCATCAAGACTGCAGAACCTGTCTACATCCTTTGCTTACTTGACAATGAATAAACCGGGCTTTTACAGTGCTTACGTGACAAATGTAGAAAATCAATTGTCATGAATTTGATTTAGCGTTTGAAGACAAGAAGCTATACTCGGTTTTGCAATTCAAGGAAATAGTTCTATTTCTGTGGGCACGTCATTATTTTTGATTGATTTGCCTACATTGATTTATTTTAGATATCACAGGCCTTTTCTAGTAATCACAGACTTAAGGATAACTACAGGGTGACATTGTTAAAGTATGGCAAACATACCCAGATGAAATTGGAAAGCACTAAAGTTTTAGTGATATTTCTCTACATAAAATCCAATCTATTTTTGAGAAGAGAGAGTAACTACTCTTCATCTTTCCTAGCTTTTTCTAAATCCCTTTCATGGAGGCAACTTCAGACTTTTCTTCATTGGATTTTGAAAAAAAATCTGTACTACTACGTCTGATAGGCCATGTAGTATACGTTGACATTCGAAACGAGTATACTCGTTTTGTAAGTGGTAATTCGTAGCCTATTATTCTGTATGCCCCCTGAATGGCTTGGATGGACCACAAAACATGTCAATGATTTCATGATTCCATATCCTTGTCTCCAGAGCCATACATATTTGTGATTTCCTTTAAATTACGGAGTCAGCGTTGAATAGCACCAGCACCTCTCAGTGGTACATTATTCAGTGTATCACAAGATACGTAAAGGTCTCCTATGAAACATCATGATCAATATCTCTCCATGATATAGCAGATTCCTTCAAGAACCAGAATTCCTCTGGGGGTTGGTATGTTTGCATATCCTTGATATCACCCACAGATTTGTAATTATACAGATAGCTGTCTAGTAATTTCCCGTCAGGATGACCCTCCCATTGGAACTTGGTTGCCTGATAACCCCTGATACGATTGATATATCCCGTAAACGTCGAACAAAAGGCACCAAAGAATCGTTTTCCCTTCATGGCCACAAGCTGATCTACGATGGAATAGTAATTGATATTGATGGTAGGTATAAGATGATAAAAGTCATGTAGGAACCAAACTGTATGTGGATGGAAGTACTCCTGTAGGGGTATGAAAAAACTTGAATTTGTTTCGTCCGTGGCAATGTAAACTGTCTGATTTGGATATACATGAGAATCTTGTAGTACCTTGACAATTTCTTCTGCTGTTGTTAGGGTACCATATTGTTCCTTAAATTTAGAATCTCGTCGAATATGAATCGTATCAAAGTTTCCTCCATCCATTCCTTTGGTAATCCTTTGAAGAGCATGGATGATCCGTGCTGCAGCGCATTGTAGCTCATCCTTATATCGTAGACGATCACGAAGGAATCGTTTGGCCCATAAATCCTGATGCCAATCTTCAAAGAAAAACCAAGAATAAAAATGAATGAGTAAACGAATATTCGTCCCCTTGGCAAGGGTGTAGTTGCTTTGGTCATAGAAAATTTTATAATAAAGAAATTGTTCCTTTTGTAATTCGGGTGTATAAAAACAAAGTTGCTTCCGAGAAGTAATTTTTTCTTTCATCCTATCGTAAGCACTAGCATTGACTGGTGTAGGATTCCCAATGCCATATGCCTGAAATGATGACGATCTACCATCATGAGAATCGACGCTGTTCTGATTGTAGTTCCTTGATGCGTTGATAATTCTTTGACACGTTTCGTTTAGTCGTGTTCGATGATTGTCTGAATTCTCAGCTGTGAAGGCACCCAAGCAAGATTCAGGTCTCCAAGTTAGGAGTGTGGTTACTTGAGAAAGGTATGCTTTAAGCTTCTTTTGGATAAATCCATCCCAAACGGTTCGATTATCTGGTGGATAGAGTGGAATCGGTTGCTGATTTACAGATTTCTGGAATAGTTTTCCTGGTAGGGCATAAGTCTGTAAGAATGTTTCCATGGATATAATTTTCAACCCTGCCTGTTCTCCCTGGAACAAAGGTTGAAGATCAAAAAAGTCCTCCATTGACCATAGTGGTGGATTATTCGACTTTTTGATTGTTGTGTTGTCAGAAATTGTTATATTGCTTTTGGAATTCGAGAATCCAACCCAAATACCCTTGGGTGGCAACACCAGTGTTCTTCCCATGGCATGTGCCAACAATAAAAAGTTTTCAAAGGACATTCGCTTGTTATTAAATCCAGCTGGGTCGACATCCCAAAGTAAGAAGCGTTCTGTATCTGGATTCGATTGTAGGATTGGGTCATAAAAGGGAGACACATAGGTTGCATCGGAAAGAATATCGCTTCGCCAATAAACCATTTTGGTAAGAATATCCTCCACGTCAGGATCATTAACCATTGGACCACCGTACAAGGAACAGTTTAACAGATTATTTGGTAATTCTCTTTGTTGTTTTTGTTGTTGTTGTTCATGACCATCTTGAGAATGATCTACGTTTTTTCTGCTCCCGTCTCCATCCATATACTGATATCTATGACTATCCTTTAAAGATTTTTGTATTTTATGATCACTATTCCCCTCTATTCTTGTTTCTTTCTCGTTCGAAAGATGTAATTGTATCAAGAGCGGTAGGGATGATATCTGTTGTAAGGAAAGATCAAGCGAAAGGCGTATTTCTATTGAAAAACTTAGCATGATACCCAACATCAAACTCATGGCTGCTACATTCCAATTGGACAACGCCGTATTCCTGCGGCGAAAGTGGACATTCCAGGACGGCATGATGTGAAGTCAAAAAGCATACAGGAAACATACTGTACTTGTAGTACTAGCTTACTGACCTTTTGTTTGGCTTTACTTCAAAGAACCTACTACATATTTTGATCAAATACTAAGTCTATTTTTCCAATTTAATGCATCTCCTACCTATGGCTTGTGTTTGACAGAAAATGGCAATTGCTCATTCCTTTTTCCGAAGTAAATCCAAGATCAAACTAGTACTCTGGCAATATTGCTGTGGGAGAAACAGTGGCCAATAGAAATGAATATTGACATTTTTGGCAAAATCCATTGACTGTAATTCTTTGAGAGTCTGTATGAAATGACAAAACTCAGATTCACAATGCAGATACATCAAGACAAAGATAGTATGGACATGAATAGAAGTAGGATAAATGCAAAAGGGAGCAAACTAGCATGTCAAGCAAAGTTACTTGCCGTGAACTCAAACAACTCAAATGAAAACTATGGATACTTGATAAAGAGTGGAGATATGAAAATTGAGTAACCTCGACATGCCTGTAACTCCAATTATGCAGAAGAAAAGTAATGTGTTGGGAAATAAATCCAAAAATGCTATGAACATGCATAAAGATACATGATGTATTTGATGCACATCAGCAAAGAAAGCCTAGGAAAGGCCGAAATAAATTTCAATCATGTATTCCAATCATGAATATCATTATAAAATAACATTTGGTCTGTAAAGGCAAGTTCAATTTACTGCATAGAGAGAATGTCATTATCACTCACAACGTTTTATTCATGATGATATGACCTTTTTTGAAAAACACCGAAACTGTACACAGACTCAATCAGAACTATGGACTGGATATTATGTATTAGTTTTACTCTACAAAACTATGCTTACAGTAATTATAAGATCAAATGTATAGTCAAAGGATAGCCTGAAAAATAAAATTAATTGCCTCACAATATCTTTGAATAGAGTTGGCAATGACAGATCTCGAAAGTTCTGTGTGATTACATCAGTTGTGACTTGACTGTAAGGCCAGGAGGGTTTGTGCCTAAAGTAGGTTATGACAAAGCAGTCAAAGACATGCAGAGGCCAACAAAAGGCAAGGATTATTTCGTGAATCTTAATTCATGGAGGATGCATTGCAACGCTGTGGAAATCATAACGTTTTAAGAACAAACTAGAAAGCGTCAAGGAGAGAATGCGAGACCAACGGCCTTAGACTAGAGAATAAAAGTTTGTTTATCTTAGCCACTAACCTGCAGTTGATTGAGACAGCATCTCGTCTGAGAGGTGAATGAATATTGCATTGTTGCGATCAAAAGAGAAACAGGTTATGAATCCACCTACATAATTTCAATTGTAAATATCAACATTAAAGAATACAAATGAAAAAGGAAAACAGCAACAATTATTCCCTGAATTAGAAAGTAAAACAAAAGAAATAGAAATGAATAACGAGTTTGCACATGAAAAAAAGGCACCCCATGCCGCTTCGATTCAATTCTTAACTGGATATATACATGAAAGTTAATATCCTGCTATGACAGGAAACAAAATATTAATGCATCATGTAGCAATCCAATGAAAAGTAGGGAAATCAAAATTCTGTCCATCAAGAGTGTCTATACCAGAAGTAGAAGATAAGTCAGCATAACAACTTGAGCCGGAGGTGTACATTGCTTATATATAAAGAACATGTGTGGTCAAGAATTACAAAAAGAGTAACAGAAATAATTGGGCAATGGGCCGATTTTACAATTGTTTAAACAAAGTAACAATAGGCAATGGTTTCAAAAAAATATATATCACCATGAAATATGCTGAACTAAATATCGTTAGAGAGACAAGAAAATGGTGATGAGACACCATGTGAATCAAAGATTACGAAAAGAGTCCTGTTGACTTCTTCTAGCTATAAATCAAAGCCGCAAAACATTGAGGTAGCGATGACTGTAGATCTTCACAAAGATAACAAAACAAATGGCATTGAGATTCTAATGATAAAGGGAAGGAATGCAAGTTGTGCGGTATGTAATTCACCCGATACAAGGGACAAGTACGGATACTGAGAGGGTAGCAAGGCACATCAACTATGCCTTATAACATTGAGTACTCAAAAGAGTATACAACAGCTTTCAAACTCATGATTTTCACGATGTAAAACTTTACCAAAAAAAGACCAGAAAAAGATGAAAGGGTTAGAGAGCATGATAAATGCGTTGTTTATGAAAGTACGAAAACATGTGTCAACTTTCGACCTGTTATTGTACCAACATATTTGCGATACCTTGTCATTGATGTGAAATCAAACCACTTGTTTTTCCTAGTTCGTAAGAGCAATGATGATGACATTTGAAATCGGAAACATGGCGAACGATACCTCTATCATTCCTAATTCCGAGGCGAAATAAAGTGAAAGCTATCATTCCTAATTCCGAGGCGAAATAAAGTGATCCTAACCAAATCCATCGTTCCCATACAAGGAAAGAATATATATATATTATTTTATTATATCGTAATATATATATAAAAAATGATTTATTCTTCTGTCTCATCACCCAAGCTTCGTGTATAAATTTTTTGAGATCGAGACAACAAGACGGGTTTGATTTTCCCCTCATCCGCCAAGAGTCGCAAACAGCGACGCGCCAATCCACCATTGACCTTGAGCTTTTCCACGACACCGGATACCGTGATTAATTTCATTTTTGGAACCTCGGCTTGAAGACGATCAAATTGTTCCTTCGTCATCAAGACCTTATTCTCTACCTTATCACGAGACTTTCCCTTATTCCACTTCTTTTTCTTTCCCTTACCTCCTGCCATGGCAGCGGCCATTTTCTGTTCCTTGGATTTTTGTTGAACTTTTGGTGGCTGTTGATTGAAGAGAGATGCGGGTGAGCATGAGAGTCGTTCATTGGACATCACATGTAAAGTTGATTTCCGATGTAAACTCGATGGATCGATAGTAAGTCAACAAGATCTATATTTCTTGATACCACCGGAGACTATCTTGTCTTGAAGAACGGTGCAACGAAAGAAGAACTCACCATGGTAGCGGATTACTTGCAAAAATTAAATTTGGACAAACTTAACGTTGTAAAAGAATACTAGATACGTTGCTGATATGAACTAAGTAACTGGTAGGTGATGGTTTTTAGTGGTCATAGTATCAGTAGTAGTAGTAGTAGTAGTCAGATGGACTGTAGTAGAGGTAGCAGTCAATTAGTTTTTAATACAGTACTCTAGTATCGAAGTCAATTTTATAATTCAAGTTTAAAAATTCCATTAAAACATAGAATTCTTCTCACTTTTTACATTTTACATTGGAACATAACCAAAACATCCGGCATGATCCATTTCCAAATCCTCCTCCTTGGTGATTAGTTTTGGAACAACGGTTGTCAATACCCAAATTTTCACAGTACGATCGGCTGATGTCGAAAGGAATGTATGTGGATCATTTGGAACTACAGATATGGATGTGACGCGATCGGAGTGATGAAGGTATGTTCGTAAGCATACACTGGATATGGCATCCCATAGTTTGATGGATGCATCTGCGGATCCTGTGAGGACTGTAACTCGATCGACTATTTCAATGGATGTTACTGGACCACTATGTCCAACAAACATACGCAAACAACGACCCGTATCTAGTGCCCATAAGCGAGCAATACCATCTGCGGATCCTGCCACAAATGCTGTGGATTGTTCAATACAGGCGACGCATAAAATTTCAGAATAGATTCCCTCGTCGCAAAACGTTTGAACGCAAGTACATTCCTCATGAATGGATGAATCAGGATCAAAAGTGACACGACGAATGGCATCAACTCCAAAGGATTCTCCCGAATGAGAGTTTCCAACCTTTAAAACATCAAGTGCCTCGGAAGTATCCCATAATTTCAACATGGAATCTCGAGACCCTGTTATGAATCTATACTCATCTTGCATAGAACATAAACAAGTCACTGAAAGGCTATGTCCTTTATAAACGGCAATGCAAACTCCTGACCAGACTTCCCAAAGTCTTGCACAACCACTCTCATAACCGGCGACAAATCTTGATCCAGCTTTCATGCTAGTTAAAGAAGTTACACCATTTCGTTTCCATCCAAGACTTCTAGCTACTAAGTACTTTCGTATACAATCTCCCTCTAAATTCCACAACTTCACATCTCCGTTTTGGTAACCTGATACAAAGAATGTGGCATGGTCTTCATTATCTTCATCCCATTCAAAGTTTGTCTCGTCCACTGACGACGATCCACCACCACCACCACTAGACTGATGAGGTCGCTCAGGCCTGGCAATAAGTGTGAGGCATGTCACTCCGCTACTACCATTATTCCTCCCTTGTTGCTGTTGTTCTCCATCTCCTCGGAAGACACGAATACATTTTTCTCTTCGATGACCCTTGCGGGCACCATGGGTGTCCCACAAACGAATGGTTTGATCCAACGATGCTGTCATGAAACGGAGGCGAGGTAATTTCATCGGAGTTATCGGTCGTAAGGCATCATCAATGATAGAGTTAGTTCGTCTAGCAGGTCGTATACTGCTACGAGGATCAGGAATGGAAGAATTACGATTGGATGAATCATCGTTGGTGAAACTAGGGTTACGCTTCATACGTGTTGGCTTAAATCGTGGTATATTTGGTATTGAAGATAGATTGACACTATCATCGCTCGGGCGTTCACTGAATTCTGTTCCTGCTGGTACAGATTGTTGCAAATGATTGAGTACCGTTGCTGTGCCACCCTCGGATTTTTCCTCTTCCAATTTCATAGGGAGGTAATAAGAGGATGATAACGAGAGGCCACTTTTTGTTTCCGAAAGGCCCGCTTCAAGACGATCAGGTAAGATCTTTCGTCGTGGAGATGAACTAACTGGTACAGCCGAAGTATCGCATCTGCCCGGCATTGATGAGTGGTTAGCTATCATTGGATTGTCGCCAACTCCTGCTTCGGTGCAACTTGGAGAAGTTCTGGTGGGTGGGAGACATTGCACTACTGTAGCAACATCCTTATGAGCCCATAAACTTTCCTTACACCAACCACCTGTCTCTACGACATCATTCCGTTCGTCATATGATTCTGCCATTTTGATGAGTGTATCATAGACGCTAGCAATCACATTAATGATTGCAATGTTACTAAGTTGCTGTTCGTCGTAATAGGACTCAATGAAAAATGTCAAAAATATTTGAGGGAAATCTTCCACCAAAACACTCAGCAGTAGCATATGTCCCATACTGATCTTATCATAGCCCATCCGTCGTACAATAGGGGACACCAAACGACCATCAGTGGCCAAGGTTAGCCACATCAAACTTCCCAATATGCATGTTACAAATGCAATCCAAAGTAACCATGATGGTATTAAATAGGGTAATGATCCTTCACCCCCATCTACCTTTTGTTGTTCACGGTACAATCGATCTTCCTTCCGTGCTTCGTAATAGAATAACCAATCTGCAATGATATCAAAATCGGATGCCATCGACGTTAGTAATGCCACGGCCTTGAACGTCTTTCTTTTATGCCCGAATAACATGACATCGCTATTGTAGGAATTCTTGTTGTTACGAATAATATTCTTCGTATCCATATTTGGAATATTCGTATTTGTATTTGATATCCATTGTCGTCGTCGTAGATGTTGTTGTTGTTGTTGGTCGGACTGATGAAAGGAAGTTACTAAATTTTCATGACTTCGTTGATAGGAAGATGAGGATGATGATGGTTGTTGTTGTAATAATAATAGTTGTTGTTGTCGTTGCTGCTGATGATAATATTCGTATTGTTGTTGATGTCGTCGTGCCAAACCACGAGATGCCGGTGCAAGCCAAGATATCAAAAACGCCACGACCATGATGAAATCATGAAAATCGAACGTGTGTGTATAACGTTTGCGGATGGATGCTCTTTCCTTGCTATCTACGTTTTCGTTCTTTAGGGTAGTTATATCGTTCCCTTTCGACTTTTCAATTGTCAGTTTCTTTTTTAATTTTTGCGTTCTTTTTTTGTTGGAAGGGGAAAACAAGAAAAAGAGTTAGTGCGCTGATGTTGTCATCCGCCAAACGTCTCATAGTTTTGTTTGTCGAGAACGGTTATAAAGTAGGTAAATAAATACACGTTGGGAAAGTTAGGTAAGGTAAGGTAAGGATATATCATAGGTCAGCGGCTGGAAGAGATTCGTTATGTTTATGTGGGAAAGTAACGGTCCATACATCCATTTTTTTTCAACCTACCCACTTTCGATACTATCTTCAGTGTTAGAAGTTTTTGGACGCCAAATTGCTGGTCTATTTCGGCAACAAACTCTTGCTCTGCAATGTATTACTCACGAAATGTGTCAATTCAATATCTACTCATGATGATGATTCATAATCCATTTTTGAAGTCTCCATAGAGTGCTTATTGAAACAGGTCATGAATATCAAGTACTGATAGTCAGGAATAACATGCATCATTGGGAACTTTACTTGTGAGGATTCATTTGTAGGGATACCAAAGTCATGCATTGAACAATTAGCCATCATGAATTAGTATCTGACTACTCTATTGATTCCTTTCTGACTACAGCTAGTAGAGGGTTCCACACGGTATTTTCCGCCTTATGGATTTTTGGTATTCCAAACTTTTCCTAGATAGAAATCCGTATCACTTCATTCTATCCTCTTCAATTTTCTGAATTCATGTGCATACAATTTCACTGCAAAAACTTGCATTGCACAGTTTCTGTTTGTAAATAAAAAGGATTTTTGTTGTGCTCTTTATTTTAACAGGGTATCTTGATGAATGGGCAGTTGCCATCAAAGTAATTTTTGGACCTTGTTGCACTCCGTCATTGATAACATATATTAAAAATCATGAAATCATGAAATCGAACGTTGTATAACGTGTATTCGATTCGTCTCACGTTTGTGAGTGGATGTTCTTTACTTACTATCTACATTTTCGTTCTTCGGGTATATCGATCGTTCCCTTTCGACTTTTCAATTGTCGGTTTCTTTTTTTCTGCATTCTTATTTTTTGTTGAGTGGGGAAAAACAAGAAAAGGAGTTGCCTTGATGTTGTCATCCGCATGCATCTCATGCTGTTATTTCCTCATTTTGGAATTGTAAATGAATTTATATTTCGCTCCTTGTCAACCTTATTGCATTCAATAAGAAAGTACCTTTATGATTCATGCAGCCTTGAAATAATGGAAGGACTTATTATTAAATCAAGTTCCCAAATGGCTATCAAACAAAAAAGGTATACCATTGCGAAGGATGAGGAAGGATGATATGAAGATGTTATTTGGTCAGACGCTTGAGATCTGAAATCTTATGAATTTGTATTTGGGTTGAAGAATCTGAAGAATCTGGATATTATACCAACTCTTTGATCTGCTGAAAGCAAACACCCAACTAATGGTTTCAAACAGGAAGCAAACAAACCGGTTCGTGAACGCCGTACCTTGTTATACATTCCTGAAAATGTCATGTGTGGTTTCAGTAGATCCAACTCCTTGTCCTCTTCCATGGAATAGTTTCCTTTTCTTGCTTTGCTTACAATAACTGATTCATGTTAAAATACCTCTTCACACTTAAAATTGTAATTACTAAAATAATCCTTTAAAACTATCGCTAAAAAGTAGGTTCTCATCACCGTTCTCACATTTAAAAATCGCCAATCAATTCACATAC
>CAAAJI010000285.1:48243-65366 GCA_900642245.1 Fragilaria radians
TAATATTTCTGTGACTCTGGCTGCTCTCCTCCCTGGATGGTCTTTCCACGGCAATTTCACTCCGTTCAATTGCTTCACAGGCTTCAATCAACTTGGCCCTTGAGTGGAGAGTGGGGATGTAGCTATCCAGGTCAAACTTGGCCCTCCAAGTAGCTGGAAGAGACCATTCCAAAAGCCCAATTAGCTCAATTTCTGAAAACTTGGAGGCTTCTGTTGAAGTGGGAAAGAAAGGTAAGGCATTGTTCAAATGGTTGAGAGGATGGAATTTGTGTTGATTTCAATCTTGAGAATGGATTTTATACAGCAACAAAAGGTCATTATCACACTCAAGCCATCTCCAAATAATAGGGATACATTAAATACAGAAAGAAAGCATTTGATTCATGAATCCCAGGGCTGCAGTGCCTACTCATTCAGAGTTAGCACTGATGTTGACATCATCCAGAATGGTAGCAGGAGCATTTGCAAAAGGTAGCTTGTGCTCAGGATTGATTTTTGCATTTGGCAAAGATCTAGAGTCAGTAACTTTAGAAAGCTTTAGATTTGAATCCTTGAGCTGCTTAAGTTGTGCTGAAAGGGCAATAATTGTTCTTTCACGGAATACATGTGTATTCCCTCACCGTAACATTTATGCCATTCTGAAATAGAGCCCTAGATTCATCAAACGCAAGCAGAACGGAAACTTCAACTTCAGTCAGTATTTCTTCCCGAAGGCGGACGTAGTACCCTGTGTAGCTTGCCTCCAAGAAGTATGGTTATTTGGAGGAATCAAAGCTCATAAGTCTTCTTTACCTTTTCCGATTTCACATACTTTAATCCATTAAGCACATTGGACCACAAAGGTACGCTCCAATGCAAATCCAGTCAGCAACAGCGTTCTGTACAAATTGCCATAGATCAAGAGGAGACTTTCTCACGATGTAGCCTCCGTCACACCATGTAGTTAAGGACTTCTGGGGTATGAACCTGATATCACTTGTGTATATTCCTTGGTGTAACAAATGGTTCCAAAAAGGAATTACTTTTCAAGCTGGTTGGTATTCATACTTGTTTGATGCTGTGCTTCATGGATTGAAGTTTCTGAAATTGGAAAAAGTAAGGAGACTTACAAGTTTTGTATTCCTCCAAGTAATCATAGTTCTTGGATGGAAGATGCACAGGGTTCTAAGGATGAGTTGCTGGAGAATTTTCAAGACTTATTCATCCGCCTTCAGGAAGAAATACTGACTGAAGTTGAAGTTCCCGTTCTACTTGCGTTTGATGAATCTCAGACACTACTTCAGAATGGCATAGATGTGAGTGTTGATGCCCCATTCTCGTTGATTCTTCCTCGTCCAATAATCGCGGATGCGTCTTTGTCACAGCAACAGCAGATTTACCTTTCAGACATCTTCTCCACAGTCAAAATGAATTGCAAATATGGAATGTCGAATGTCGAATGTCGAATGTCTGATGGATGATGAGTTTGCTCTGTGGATCAAGACTGGTCAATTTGACATGATGTTAAACCACCCAGAGTATACATTGGACCTGAGATCAGAATTTGTTACTGGAAATATCCCGCATGAACTTGTGATTTGAATGAGCATTGTAATGATCATTCAAAGAGTTCGAGGTAGATATTGATGATTATTGCTCTCGTCAAGCTGTATATGAGAAGCACTATTAAGACATGGCTAAGAAATATCCTGATGAAGCTAGAAGCTGTATGCAAGAATTTATGCTTGCTAATATATACACACACAACAAATGTAAAGAAAAATAAGATGGATTAAAAGAAAACACGGTGTACAGGCACAAAAAGGATATTAGTTAAAAGTACAATTGCTGACAACCAAGTGTATAGGTAGGTTGATAAGACTAATTCCATTTTGAGTATGTCACCTCTGCTTAGGTGTTTAATTGTGTAAAGGCAATAATCTTCATTCAGAAAAGAAGCGTAGGTATTTTGGAATCACAGCTAAGTTACAAAAGATTAAAACAGGTTTATTTGGGGAAAAGCAAGGAATTTCTGAGAAATGCACTACAATATTTAGGCCTTATGCTTCTTCTCACCCTCAGCAGGTTCGTATTGGTAATAGTAATGCTTGCAATAACTGTCTTGTACCTTGGCGCTGTTTGTAATATACAGTGAAATAGGCACTTAAAGTTTATGTAGATGGTTCAAATCACATCCCATATCCTGAAAGTAGGTGTTAACAGATCAATAATCAAACATCCTTGCACAAAGAGGCAAATTGTCAAGTTGATAAATAAAATAGGAAAGGAACTGTTGAATGATGACTAGAACATAATGAAGCATACAAATTATCAAAGTCATCTTTTGTTTGCTGAAGGATATTGATGTTGAAATCAAGCATCCAATTGCCACAAAGCCTATGACACCGGTACTACGTCATTAGCTGAAAAGGCATTCATGGGCAACATGTCAATATAGGATATCGTTAAATTCAAGAAAGTTTATGATGAATAAATGTTGAACAGAAGATCTAAGACATGCATGTGAAGAAGTTTTAGATAAAACTGGATGAACCTTGTTGAATAGGTAGGTTGGGAATTGAAGATGCATCAATGCTCTCAATGTAGGTTGGGTACTTATCTATTGCCATTTAATAAGGATAGTGAGTTTTTGGAATTTTGACTAGGGCAGAAATCAGACATTTACTTTGAATTTAATCTAGTAGCTATCACCTACAGCTCATTCTTGTTTCATGTTGAGAGCTTCTAGCGTTCTAGGGGTCTTAGATTAGAAAAGTCTGATAAAACAGCATAAATCAACCTTTATGTACTTCTAGATAAGTAAAGTCTGACAAACCACCTTGAACTTACACATGAAAATATGCAAACCCACTTTCAAACGAAGCGCTACAACTACTCTAGAGTACTGATAATAGCACATGCTTCCTTTTCACGTTAATTCACTCTCTTCCATTTTAAACATCACGAATCTTAAGAAAATACATACACTGCAAAAACTAAATCAAGTTTGAACATAAGGGGTACCTATCCGAATGATTGCCATCAAAAGTTGGTTCACTGGCGACATCTCATGGTGAATGGTTTTTGTAATATAGTGTTCTTCAAGTGACCAAACTTAACTTTGTCAAGCCAATCTTCAACAATTTCTCATCACAGTGATATTTGCGTTGACATGGCGGTTTTTTCTACGCCACTCAATCCACTTTCAAGCATAAAATAGCTCCAATTTTGTCAATTTATACAACAATTGGAGTAAAGAAAGATGAATTTGAGCTTCTTTGTTGCCTCTGATATCACAATCTACCCTGCTCCACTACTTAAAATTGATATTTTACTGAATAAAATCTGGATCTCTATCCAAGTAGTCATTGTCCTAGAAAACTTGATATTCCAATTTTTATTTTTGAATTTTTGCTTCATCTTCAAGCATAATGTTTTTTCAACAAGTACAAACTTAATGTTGCACAAGAGTATCATAGCACCATCCATACGCTTTGATAGGTATCTGGCAGTATTGCACATTCCCACTCCTGAGCAATACTTCCTTTGTTTTTGTATCCATTTGCTCCATTTCTTGACTTGATGAGGGAATCTTGGAGCATGGAGTCCCTGGAGTCTTCGATGTTCTTTAACCTTTAACTTCATCACAAACTTTAAATTGAAAAAAGTGGTCACGAGAATGTTGTTCTTTTTGTTTACTTTATCGGGTTGACAACTTAGTTAGTTTGCTTCAACATCAAATGGAATCCATGAGCTGTTAAATAAATAATATGGTCTGAAATGCTAATTGCCTTTCCAATTACCAAGCATACATCAACTTAAATCTTAACAAGAATAATGTTTTTGTCAGTCCGTTTAGATCTGATTTGCTCCCCCTATATGTATGTCAATTCTTGAACAACCATAGACAGCCCTGAAAATATTGGGGGGGGGGGGATAATCCTCTCCTACGCCATTGATTTTTGTCCGTTGGAAATTGAAATACCTCTTTTAATTCTCATTCAGGGTCATTTTGATTGTGTGGTAGCGTTTGAAAATTTTGATGGAAAGTTTCGTTGTGTCCGTTCAAGATGGTATAGTGAACTCTTTTGGTAGAATATTGTACGAGGTCAAAAATTCAACAAGAACTTTGGTATAGAAATAAGGGAAGCCAACCGGAATATGCCAGGTCCGGGCAAGCATTTACATATTTCAGAGGCCGCAAGAGATTCGTTACATAAGTAACGGCCCATACATTAATTTTTGGTAGAATTGTTTTGGACTCCAAATTCAAACGAAAACTTTAACAATGCTGGTCTATTTTGGCAACAAACTCTTGCTCTGTAATGCATTTGACATACCTTGAGTTAAGTTCATTAAGATAATATAGGTTGTAAGCAATACAGTCTAATAATACTATAATAAATTACTAAGGCTAAGAGATGTGTGTGTGTACCGATACTGGAGACGTTGAAAGTTATTGTTAGTACATAGTAAATAATAGTAGAGTTAATATTCTTGTATTTATTCATCTAAAACTAGAATAGGTCACATGGGTAATCTCTTGCTCTGTAATGTATTTGACATGCCTTGAGTTAAGTTCATTAAGATAATACCGAACACTATAGGTTGTACGCAATACAGTCTAATAATACAATGATAAATTACTAAGGCTAAGAGATGTGTGTGCGTACCGATACTGGAGACGTTGAAAGTTATTGTTAGTACATAGAAAATAATAGTAGAATTAATATTCTTGTATTTACTCATCTAAAACTAGAATAGGTCACATGGGTTACCATTCTTTCTAAACCTTCCACAAATTTAATTGAGACATAGTCTTATATGAATTTAGTGATACTTAAGATTGCTTATAAATGAAGAAGATCATTTAAAATCTTTTCAGGACCGTCATATCAATACAGTGGAAATAACTATTACAGATTCCTAAGTAACAAATAGGAATCTATCAAGATTCACGATTGATGAATCTAAGTCGTGAATCTAAGATCACAAAGTCTAAATGTTAAGTGTTGACTCTAACACGTAAGCTAAAGAGACAAAGTGGTCAAGGAAACACGTTGCAATTGATTCACAAGAGATCTAGGATAAAAGTAACCTTTTAGATCATGATTTACTATTTGTATGCACTTTTAGAGTAGCTTAGAGCAGCATTACTCACGACTTTGTTCAATTCAATATCTAAAAATGATGATTATTCATAATCCATTTTTAAAGTCTTCATAGAATGCTCATTGTAACAGGTCATGATTATCAAATCATGATGGTCAGGAATAACATGCATCATTGGGACCTTTACTTCTGAGAATTCATTTGAAGGGATACCAAAGCCATGCATTGAACAATTAGCCATCATGAATTAGTCTCTGTCTACTCTATTGATTCCTTTCTGACTACAGCAAGTAGAGGGTTCCACACCGTATTTTCCGCCTTATGAACTCCCGGTATTCCAAGCTTTAGACCCTGATTAGCAGCTGTACCTAGATAGAAATCCTTAGAATCATTTGCACTATTTTGTTTGTTTGCTTGTTTGAATTCTGGACCTCCATGTCATTTGTTCCTGATTCACAAAATAACATCATGTTTACTCTCTTGTCTTGAGCAAAAGTACTAACGACAAAAGAATTCAAGGTACTGTTTATCATGAAATCCTGTCATACAAAAATCAAAATATTTCAATTGAATCCTTAGAATCAATAATTCAGAGCAATATCTCCTGTAAATATGGGGCTGGACCAGTAACTGCAGAATGAAAGCCAAGGGAATATTGAGGAGGAATTCTGGAGTCTGGATAGTAATGCTTGGGTGCTGACACGTTAGGAAGGAAAGTGGAACATACATTTTTATTTTACATTTTTTTCTAATATGATTCAGAAATAGATTTCAAGTAACGTTGTTATCATGCGGATTGCATTTGTCACGTGCCTTAGTAGACAAAATAGTACACGTTTGGGGGTTTCAATTGAATTCTATTTTTAATGAGTGTTGTTCGATAGTGAAATTCCATTGGGCAACCGAAAGGGTTCCTGCCTGGACGTATGTCATCCTGGAAAACAAAAATCATAAGAAAGAATTATGTCCATTCATTGCTTCAATTCCTGAAGTCTTGTCATAATCAAGTGTACCCCGAATCACGGATTTCTCATGGGCGCCATAAGTAATTTTCCGATTACATTATGATTCTATATAAAGCCCTTATGTATTGACATTTATCTTGTCGCTTAGATGCCATAAAACCGTTGATCCCTTGTATCTTGAAATACCGTTGGGTAAATTTTCCCTATTGTTTGCTTATGGAAGAATATTTGATAGGAATTCACGGAAGCTATATAGGTTGTAGTGGTACCGAAAATGCGACAATGAAATTTACTTCATCTCGAACAAGAGTTCCGTCGTTGTGAAATATATATAAAAACAATTTTGTTCCCGATGTCCCTGGGATGTCGTACATTTTCTTCTTTAGGTGTGACTCCTTTTTGGAATGGCATTTCTGCAATGTCTTGGTATGAATTTGCTTATGAATAGAAATGACTCTTCCACTATAATTATAAAACCATGGACTTCGCATTAGTGGTAACGTATAGTATTGTTGGTACACGACTTGTGCTATTTTAGTTGAAAATTAGGAACAATCACTATCACATCGCGTAATAGTTATTTTATTCAAATTGAGCGAAATGTCAGAAGATCGAACCATGGAGGGGAAAGATGAAGTGTTGGCGTTTTGGACGCAAGCTCTTCTTCGACGACAGAATTTGAATAATATCGAGGAAGTATATAGTGAAAGTATAACAAGTAATGGCAATGCCTTTGTAAGTCTACCATCGAATGGGCAAGCAGAACTCGATTGTGTTATTGCTCCTGGAAGAGTGGTGATGCCGGACGTGACATCATCATCCTTTATGAAGAACTTAAATTCTCCTGTCGAAATAGCTGGGGGGAAAGAATTGGGTGAAAATCTAACGTTGGAAGAAATTTTCCGTGATCATGATCTTCAAGCATCTTCGAAAACATTGGAAAATTCAATGATTTATTTGGGAGATGGAAGTCAATCTGACCTTAGTATTATATTTGATGATGAAGATCAAGAAGCTCCATTAGATGGTTCACGAAGTAAACGGTGCGTAGCCTACCATTCATCGGCATCCTCTGTAGATTCGACCGACACTTGCGATACGTACGATGATGGAACACAACGATTCAAACCTTTCCATGAAGAAAAATGGAATACAAGATTGAAGGAACTTTTGCAGTACCGTCTAGACCATGGCGATTGTTTAGTCCCCCACACGTATACTCCAAATCCACAACTGGCACGTTGGGTCAAACGTCAGCGACGTCAGTACAAACTCATGATGGACAATCGTTCGTCCACCATGTCTCCAGAGCGTCTTTCAATTTTGAATGAAATTGGATTTGTATGGGATAGTCATGATGCAGCATGGAAGGAAAAGTTAAATGAACTTAAGGAATTCCGTCATGAACATGGACACTCATTGGTACCATCGAATTACCGGCCTAATCCTCAACTGGCCACATGGGTAAAGTGTCAGCGCAGACAGCACAAGTTATACTGGATCGGTAAACCCTCGGCTATGACTCCAGAACGAATCCTTCAGTTGGAGCAGGTGGGGTTTGAATGGGAACTTCGAACATCGGGACATTTGAATACAGCAAATCCGAAGTCGCAACAATGGGCGGAGGCCATGAGTCGATTGCATTGATCTAATTGTAAAATGCTAAACAAGTCTTGCATATGAAAATTTATACTTTTGCATCACTCTTAGCATCTTTTGTCATGTAAGCTGGATTATTGATTATTCCAGATGCACAAAGAGTAAATTTGTCATAGTGGAGTGAAAAGTATGCCATGTGCATAGGTATGGACACTAAATTGTTATTCTTCATGACAATCATCATCAAGGATTGGATTGCAATTGCACCATAAGCAAAAAAAATTGCATGCTCAAAAGACTTGGTAATTCTATAGTACTCCATGCTTTAGTATAAAATGCGAAACTATTATGTTACTCAAAATAATATACAAACTCCCTCATTTAGTTCCCTAATGTTGACGTTTCTTCCTTGATTTAAGGAATCTTCTGGATCTTTTAAAGTTTCTCATCATGTTACCTTATTTTGGTGGTACTAGGATAGCATTAGAGGAAAGCATATAATTATCAATGGCATCTTTCTTTCTATGATGCCAACTTAGTGTTATGATTTTACTTTTTGATTACTACATATGCACAAGTTTATTTATATATTTGTATTCCTACTCTACTACTACTCCTCCCCCGTAAACTTCAATAACTTTGTTGTATTGATTCAAAGTTGTTGGATGTTTATATCTTTTCTTTCCTTTGTAGAATTGAATACATAAAACTGTTTGATAGATGAAAATGTGCCCCATCCATTCTTTCCCCCTTTCTTGGTTGACAGGCCAGGCCTTGTTGTGAATTCGATTTGGTTCCTGAATATCCGGGGTACTTTTCAAATTCGTCATGAGTGACTGCCAGAGTATATTTAAGAAACAATTAGGGATCCAACAGGGAATCAAAAGGCATCGATTTCGTGATTGAACCTAGATACGGAACGTTGAAGTTTCGTCAATTATGCCAAATTAGAAACTATACTGAAACTCGCACACGTCGCGGGTTTTACAAAAATAACAATCAAAACAAAACCTAAGGTTTGCCACGATGATGAGAACAACGGCATTACTTGTGCAGTATTCGTTGTTTCTTTCCCAATTATCCTTCATTACTTGTGATGGTACGACTATGACAACAACAGCAACAACAAAAACTCTTGTCCATAACATCACCAATACAGGATATCAAGAACCATTATGGTGGTCGCGTTTATGGGCCATTCAGGATACGACTAGCAATTTGGCGGAACCATTGCAACGTTGTCAGAAACGAACGTCACCACCGCCAGTGGGGAGCACTTGTCGATTTGACAAGACCTGTTACTTTGGGACACAAGATTGCAATGGTTATGGTGCTCATCCACAAACACGATGTGTCTGTTCGGATGGGACTTGGATTTGTGATATGGAAGATTGTCCAGTGTATCCACCACCCTCGACAGGATGTACGCCGATACGAGTCCAACCCGAAGTGGCAAATTGTCCTTCTCTAGGGCCGTTGGATAGATTGGCAAAGAATGGAACATGTGTCCCTTCTTTGTATGGAAAGTCTTGTGGATATGGATATCAAAAATGGTACGTAGGATCCGAGGAACGCAAAGAGGATCATTTGGATACATCGTTCTGATAGGGTAAACTCACATTCCATGATTTCCATCCTAACATTATGCTCAAAACTCAGTTGTGGTGAATGTTCCTTTGATTATATCTCCACATGTCAACAGAATGGACAATGGATACATACTCAATTGGATACATGTGTTTCTCCAGGATGTCATAGTGTCGTATGGATCAACCATGTCGGAAAGACCTGTTTGGAGGTCCGTAATGATATCTTTCAAGTCTATCCTGGAATGACAGTCCATTGTGTCAATGTTACCGAACCCTTACCAACCGACGATGATACCAATCGTTATGTCGTCATTTTAGATGACAATGGGATTGCCTCTCGAGTCATATACAACAACAATATGATTCCCTCAACGTCTCCACAACAACCCATGGGTTGAATGGGAAAACAAATTCATACGGAAGGGAGCGATACAATGAAATGAATCTAGACTGTATTCCTAATAATCCTTAATACTATTGGCAAGCCCAAACATGTTCTTTGTACTTTAAACTTCAAGTAACATTCTTGCTATTAAACAGTAGAGTTGGTTGCCCGGAGATTTTTGTTACCAGAAAACGTAACGCGCCATGCTTTTCGATTTCCTAACTTATCCCTACATTTATCATCCAAATAACCAGAGACAAAAGCAAACGAAAAGTATGTATGCCAAGAATATGCTAGTCAATATTTCACATACGATTCAACTACGTGTTAACAACTTTTTATTTCTTCTTGAGCATCGAACTAAAGAATCCCAAACCTGACCCAATTACACCACTGCCACTACTACTTTCCGCGAAACGACTAGCTTCGTCCTTATTGTTGTCAAACCTACGACGTTGCAATTCGGCTAAAGAACGATCTGATTCAGGAATGGGCAACAGGGCAAATCGTCGCGAGGATGGTAATGGATTTAATGGACTGCTGTGGGATGATGACGACATAAAGGAGGAGGCCGATAACGATAACAAGGATACATCCATATCTGCTTGCAATTCACTTGGGCCAAACAATGCATTGAAATATAGATCTGATTGTTCCAAAGCACGTCGATAACAATCTTCCATCGAACGCAGCCAAGCATGATTGTTGGCCCCTAGGAGTACCAGTCGACGATCTAAATCCGAGATAATATCCAAGAGACAAGCATTGTTGTTGTCCACCATACTGGATATATTATCTGTAACAACACGTTCCACAAGACAGTGTCGGACAAAACCTACATCCATTCGAAGCTGAAGGACTGCTGATGGACAGGCGTTCTCGAGTGCTGCATTAGATATCTCCTCCTTCAGATATAAGGGGAGTCCGGCAATAGATTCCTTCCAGAGAGTGATGCGGAGAGTTGACAAGAGACTACTCCCGTGTACGGAATCAGAAGGACAGATACTGCGATGAAAGACCGAAGCCATGGACAGCATATACCCCACAATGTAAGGTGATACACTCCCAAGGACAAAGGGAGAGGAAGGTGAGGTGGTGACGGATTCATTTTCCAAATATTCAGAAAATTCAGTGAGATTTTGCATCTCTCCACCATAGATACGTTGCCATTCCGATTCCGACGTAGTCCCAACGATGGTAAGGAAATCAGAGAGTGATGATTGGAACGTCGTAGATGCGGAGGCCAATGCCGCTTTGGCCCAGTTGGAGAAGCACGAGTCTATTATGTCATCCAATGATTTCTGAATCGTTCCAATGGCACTTTGAGGTCCGGATTCTTCGTGCGTCAATCCTCTCGCAGAAAGCAGCACTAATTCTTGTAATGTTACATTCGATGGAGCCGGAGTAGAGTTGGTGCCGGTTGAGGAGATTTTATCATCCTTGGAGTTGGAGAGGAGAAGTGTCTCCCTTACCATTTCAGCTCCATGAAATTGAGTTCCAGAGAATGCTGAATCCACAGCTTCCATGGCTTCATCGAAGGTGATGAGTCCATCGTCATTATCATCTGCCAATTCAAAGGCAGATCGTAGTTCCACGAGTGAAATCATTCCACCACCTCCAAGTACAGCCGGGGAATGATGTGGATTAAGCAAGTCATCCAGAGCTGTTAATCTAAACTTCAATAAATGACAAAGACGTCCGACCAGTAACTCCTTTGTGGCGTCTTCTGTGGCACTCATTTTGTGAAGTAGCATTCGTCTGAGTTCACATATTAAGCGCCCCATGATTTCACAAGTTTGCACGTAAAGAGACTGACGTAGTCGTCGCTCAGACTCTTCGCGTTCTTCTGCATGAACAAGAAGTTCATGAGCATCATCGGATACCTTGAGGAGTGAGTTATTCATTTCCGTTGCAATCTTGAGAGTATTGCGATAGGCCTCGTGAGGAAGCATGCTGGAGAAGGGAGGTGCGTTTGCTAAAGAGGTGCGCAACGTAGATGCAACTTTCATATGGACGGAGTGGAATGAAGTAGTCAATAAGGAATGAACCAAATTTGAGAAGGTGTTACTGAAGAGTGCGCTCCAAAGAGAAAATTTTCTTGTTTCGTCTAGGAGCTTGGAAGTTCCTTGTTGGCTGAGAACAATTTTCACATCGATTACAGCACCGACAGCATCTTGCCAATTGTCATCCATGGTAGAAAGTGCACCGTCTGTTTTATCATAGAGAGATTGACGTATCTGTCCCAGGGCACTAGCCGTTGTTCCAGCGATTGTCACGAGGACAGATTTTACTTTAGTTCGAATGAGTGGCAAGTGCGCTGCGAGAAAATGTGACGTTTTGGTCTTGATGACATCGGTTTCTAAAAGAGGAGTATCTGTGAATGACTTTTGAATAAAGATTTGATATGGATGTAGGATGATGTCATGCTGCAAAATAGCAACAATTTGTGACAGAATGGCTTCGGCATTGTCCGTCTGTATAACGACATGACGCTGAGATGATGGTGACAATAGAGAACTAATGTTGTTGCTGCTGCCACTGTTGTTGTTTGTGATAACCAACTGATTCAAAAGTCCCTGTAAGAGCTTCGCTTTAGAATCAAAGTACAGGTCTAGAAGCGAGACTGGTTCGGGTTTAGGAAGTTGCAATAAATTCAAGGTGCATATGGCAGCCGCCGTTGTTTGTGCATCAATGGCGTTCTCCAAAAGTACCAATTTTGCCATTCGCAAGGTTCTTGCAGGAATGGTTTCAACATGCAGGTAGGTCATTTTGAGTTGGGTTCGTAAGAGAGGCGTCAGAGTCAAAAGCTTATCGTTTTGGTTCGATTTTCCAGGAATATTTTGAATCAAGGCGTTGGCCAATGGAAATTGATCCATATAAGTCGCAATGATTGAAAACAATTGCAAGAGCAACGTAGCGGCTTTGTATACAAGTTTGCGATCCAGAGCTCTATGAATTTGACGTGGTAAATTTGACAAATCTCTACGCAAATTTCTCTCCATGAGATTATCAGGGTGCGTAGTTTCAGATGACGATTCAGATTGAGCAGTGTTGGCGTTGAGAGCTGAGGTTGTATTCCCCGCTTCCACTAATTTGACAATAAGCTTTGGTAATGCATGAACCAATTGGTGCAATTCTTCCGATCGTTCTCTCATTCGAATGACTTCATCGGAACTTCCCACCAATTCTCGATATCGTGATGCCAAAACCAGACGAAGTTCGGTTCGTTTCGCTTCGGCATCAGCTAATGCTTTATGGTGTAATTGTCTCATCTCCTCAATGGTCATAGTTTTGGCCATATGAAAGGGCGCAGTGTTCGCTACTGTTGCATTTGATTTCATATTGGATGGTCCACCACCCGAATGATGGGAAGAAAATCGACGAGAGGATGGGATTGGTAAAGGGGGTAGAACAACACCAACGCCACCTTGAGATGATTTCGAAACAGTGTTAAGGGGAGAACGTAACGGTGGTGACGCTACCATCATTTGTGGTGTCGTAGGTGACTTCAATGGACGGGAAAAGTTTGGAGTGGTGGGAACAGTAGGCATTGTCGACGTGTTCACAGATGGAAAGGTTGTCTTCGGTTGAACTGGGGACGGATTTCGAAATGACGGTGTCACTTTTCGTCTATCAATTGCAGGAGATGAAGGAAGTGACATTATCAAGGTAGGATACGAACAACAAACGCAACAACAACAATCGATTGGGAAGATAAGATTTCGATAGTGAGTTGATGCAATCGAGTAGTTTTTGGGTCATTGGATCCACTCTGTAGGAAATATACGGCTATACCAAAGTGCGACAGAGAAAAAAGTCAACAGGATTTTTACTGTTGATTCCTTTCTAAAAATTCCTTTCCTCAGGATCCGTTGTTTGGTCTGAATTTCGTTGAAAATCGTATCTCCTCAATTTGTTATGTAGTTGTATAAAGAAGGATGAAAGCAGTGATGTAGATCACACATTATTTCTCATGGAAAAGTTGTAAATGATAATCACAGTCTACGAAAATGTTAAGTTAAGAGAAAAAAATTAGTACATTCATGTGATTGCTGCCATTAATCTGTCATTGAATAAGAACTCTGGTATGGCATGTGAGAAAGGGTTAACAATTTACTAGCATACAAGGAAGAACATGAAATAGTAATTTATCAGCTCACAGATTTTGAAAAATTTGACTGTCATTTAGTTAGTTTTACTGTACTCGTGTAAGTTTGTTTCCGGAAGACCAGAAGGACAGACCAGGCCCCCCCAAAGCAACGATACAACAAATGACATAGATTCACAGCTCTCCAACAATTTCGTCGTTGTCAATCTTTCCTTTCCAACAAATCCCCAGAAGCTAACTTCCTTCATTATCTGTTTTAACTCTTATTATCATGACGGATTTAGAACGAGCTGAAGAATTAAAACAGTTACGTAACCATATATTTGGATTGCAAATGTGAATACACTATTGCTAAATTCGTTCTTGTTTCTGACATTTTGCTTTCCTTTTTCTCATCATTCTCTCTACTTCAATTTACATCGCATATGCCAAACATTCATGGGGAACAGATTGGGAAATGAAGCGTTTGCTGAAAAAAAGTATCAACAAGCAATACCTCTGTATTCGGAAGCCATTAAATTGAATCCAAAGAATCATGTCTATTTCTCAAACCGAAGGTTAGTAGAAAAACTGCCATCAAAATACTGGATTTATTATTTATGAACTAACAACTGATATTACCACCATCCACTCTCGGAACAATCATTCAAGTGCGTGTTATGCAGGAATTCAAGATTGGAACTCTGCCATTACGGATGCCAAGGAATGTATTCGTCTGGAACCATCTTTTGTGAAGGGATATTATAGACTTGCCTTGGCGCAATTGGAATCGTCGGATATACCCTTAGCAATTGCCACGATACAACAGGGACTACAAATCGATCCACGCAATGGACCACTTACCAAACAATTGCAACTTGCCAAGCAGAAGCAACAATTGCAACAACAACGACGTCGTCGTGCTGCTGCATCCACAGCACAACCATCCATACTTCCAAATTTACCAACTGCCAATGCCGAACTTATGGAATTGCAACAGTCTTACATTCAAACACTTCGAGAACTTAAATTGGTCGAAACGAACATTCGTCAATCTCAACGTGAACTTCAATCTCATACCTTAACACAACAAGAATTGGATGATCCAGCACTTATGGATTCGACGACGACGATGTATCGTGCTGTAGGGAAAATGTTTTTACGTTCGACTCGGTCGGATGTTTTGCAACATTTAGACACATCCATTAGCATCGAACGTACACGTCAAGAGGAGGACACCAAAAAGCAAACCTATTTGGAACGGAAACTTCAATCGATACAACAGAATATTCGTGAGTTGTCTCAACAACACCAACCTCAGGTAACAGCAGCAGCAGCCGCGACATCGACGACAAAAACTACAGCCGTCGTTTCAGCGTAAAACGAAATGTCATGGTTAGATGATTCATGTTTCGACTAGGTCGGAGTGAGTATGTCTCTTCCATTAATTTACTTTCGCTGAAATTTAGAACCAAGATTAGTTTGACAAGTAGTGAATTACAATTCTTGCCTACTCCAATTATGCCCTCAATATGGTTTTAATTTTAAGGATATACATTTACGACAAAATGTAACCTTGACTCGGGTTTATTAATGAGAGATCGTTATACTACTTATTCTAGAATAAATGTTTGAATGCATATGTTTATGGAACCAAAATCCGAAAACATAATTGGAGAAGAGAGAGAGTGGGGTATATATATAGTACAAAACAAAGCGTATGGAAAGGACATTACTCCCATATCAATAACACCTTTGATCAAGAAGAATATCGATATCAATTTCGTTTAAAATCTGTATATTGACTTTGTTCTCGTTCCTTGTAGGCAATGGAACGTTTGGCATTCAAATACTCTTGTAACTCTACATTGTTTTCGGTTTCATATTCTAAAAATTGACAAACAGCTCTCCGTAATCCTGGATTACAGATATAATGAGTAGAATGAATCACGGTAGGATCAAAGCCTCGAGTCCATTTGTAGTCTAGTATGAAAGAGAAGAAGAAGGGAAAAAAATAAACATGATGAGATTTTGCTGGTAGGGGGCGAGGGAAATGATCTTGCAATCCATTGCATCCCATGTACTACGACAGTGTTACAGTTGTACGTACCTCCGCCTCCTGCACCAGGTTCCATTCGTCGAATATCATGTTGAATGCAAAATTCAATGGCAGACCAATAACAAATTTCAAAATGTAAATTCTTCACTTCCCTTCCGGGTAGACAACCCCAATAACGTCCATAGAATACACCATTATGAACAATATTGATTGTCCCTGCAAAGACATCTTCAGCATGAAGGATATCATTGTTGCTTTCATTGTTCATAGTACTACTACTACTACTACTACTAGGATTTGTAGTGTCAGCAGCAGCAGCAGCAGCATCAGCATTCACAAGACTCTTCCCTGTAGACTTTTTCCTAGCACAAAGAAAGCACAAATTCTGAAGGAATGTACTATTTGCAAGATGTTGGAAGAATTCCATTGTCAAGTATTGCCGTCCCCATATCATTTTGTCGACTGTGGATAGATAAAGTTCAAACATTCGTTCGACTAATCCTGGATAATTCAGAATATCCGTACCCACTATAATATCAATTTGTACATCACTGTCTTCCAGGACTGCTCGGCGTTCACGTTTAATTTTAATACGTCGTTTGGATTTGAAGCATAGTAAATATTCATCAAAGGATGAATAGGGCCTTCCATCATTATTTGGATTTTCATTAGTCCAATGATACTGTAGAGATGTCCGTCGAAGGAAACGTGTCCCCCGTTTGGCAGATACTCGACTTAGAATATCCTTCACATGTTTGGATAAATTCGATTCGGATGGTTCTTCCAGTGAATTTGGTTTGTTATTGGATGATGTCATAGTTGACAGCGGTAGGAGGGATGTGGATAAGGCTGTTGCTTCCGCATCGGTTAAAAAATTGATATGAACACTTGACAAATGATTGGATTCAGCCAATTGTAGCAAGAAGTTGGCAACTGCTCTTCGTATTTGCGAAATTTCTTCCTCCGGGAAGGTTTCCCATACATGTGGATGTAACAATATCCGTTGTCCCGTCACGGGAGTGAAGGGTACAGCCACCAACAATTTAGGATAATATTGAATCCCCAATTGGTAGGCTGCGTCAGCCCAGGAGGAATCAAAAATAAATTCTCCCATCGAATGAGTCTTAATATATAGAGGTACATATCCCCGTGTTATACCATCAATTTGTAGGACCAAAGGTTGAGCGGTCCAACCAGTCTCCGGTGAGGCACAACCGGATTTTTCCAAACATGATAACCAAGAATGTTGTAGGAATGGTGAAGATTCTTCGGTTAAACATAAATTCCAATCTTCGGCAGGGATATGACCTATAGATGGTCGAAGTTCGAAAGATATCTTTTTCTTAAC
>CAAAJI010000286.1:0-21705 GCA_900642245.1 Fragilaria radians
CCCAAAAACCAAAACTTGTGAAATCACAATTGCCATCCCCTTTAGAACATTGTCTGCATAACCAATTACTGCAATCACAAGTACACCTTGTATGGCTTGACACCATACAAGGGCCCAAACCCACGGGGTAAAGCCCTGAAGAAGGGGAATTCCAGAACTATCTTCTAGGCTTGCCCCCAAATAATGCAATCTCCAAAAATATTTTAGAATTGGCTTTGTAAGCAAAATCAAAATGCTGAAAGATGACAACTGAATGCTTCGCATCCACATGCTAGTTGATGCAGTGGTATTTCCACGGGCAAAATTTGCATTACGTTTCAAAATCTTTTCAAAGTAAACTCCAGAAAAGGAAGAAGCCAAACACGCCAAAGTGACAGAAACAAGGCCGGCTGTGAAGGATGGCAGATGTAGACTTTTATAACTCCTTAATCTCTGGATGTTCCCATCACTTCCCAGCGCAAGCAACGCAGCTCCCAAGGACATTGAAGTCAGACAAAGCCACTGTTTGATGGAATAGTTATGGTTCAGCATTATCACGGATAAAATAGCGGATAAGATCAATTTTGCTTGATAGGTGAACTGAAAAATAAAAGCTGGCAATCTCTCCATAGCTTGGTAAAGCAAACCATTATGCACTAGAAAAAGAATGGCTGGAATGGACATTTTCAGAGTATCAATGGGCCGAAGAAATACATTTTCCGTAATGGATCGCAAAAGTTCACCCTTTGTTACATAATTTTCAATGAAACACGACAGCAATAACTATAGTATTTGATGAGACGAATCAAGGAGTTAGTCGATGAATTTTCGTTCCTTTGCAATTATGAAAGAGATCGAAAGATCGTTCCAGACTAGAAAACTGGTGTCGTCACTCACTTTGATTATCTCCGTCACGAGAACTAGATTGTATGTGGTTGCAAGAAAATTATTGGGTTGATGAGTTTGCAATAACACTGAACCCGAATTTTGTACCACCAAGAGACTGAGTAAGAGTGATCTCAACCAATTTATCGGTAATTCCTTTTCTTTCTTCCTTATAGCTTCCATTCTGATAACCACTTCCTTCTTTTTCTGATTTGCTCGAAAGTGACCTTTGCTTTTCCTCGTAGTATTAACCACGAAGATAACTTGGAACTTAGGATTTGGAGTTCCAAAAATTTGCCGCGAATGAATTGCCCGTTTTACACTTAACTACCTCAGAGTTTTCAAACTGCTATTTTAACCATCCTCGAGACTTTTTTACATGTCTGCTCAAACTTATAGCTTATACCATTCTCTTCACTTTCCAACTTCAAGATTCCAACGTTGAGAAATCCATTTGCTCTATAGGCTACAGAGCAAAGGCTTGAAGTGATATCATGTTGTACCAGGACTAGAGTTCTTTTGTCGTTATCGCCATTCGTTAAAGTTGATTAAAAGTCTACTTCTGAATGAAAACTCATTTCCAGCTGATTGCTACAAAACAGAAAGCACAACTGAATGTAGAATGTTAATCAAACACATAACGACATTGCTTCTGCTCCATGATTGAGATATTTCGAAATGAGTTAAACATGGATTCAATACTATAATCGTTAACGACACTTTGAAAGAAGTGTTCAAATTAGCCTAGGAATATGAGATACGTTGGAGTGGTTTATCGTTGCCGATCGGATCTTCTTTAAACGATTTGATCCCTTGCTAGAAATACTCGATACTTCAAAGCAACCTTCCTGACTTTAGCCAGCAACTATATAGATGGAGTTGATGTCACGCAAGTTACAAGCTATGATATCAAGGATTTATTTGTGGATATTCATAACAGATAGTTTCCTGGTTAGATAGTTGAATAGCCTAGGTACTCCAAAGCTTTTCATGGACACATTCAGAGCTTCCTTGCATACCCAACAAGTTTATCAGTTGCAACTTAATTGTCAATGTTGTTAACTTATGAATGAAAATGTAGATACGTTTTATGCGTCTTCATAAATCCTAATGTGAGATACAAATTCAGTTTTCTAGAAATATTGTAGAGGCAAAGAGTTTTCTCTCCGCGTGCAAAATGCAATGCTGACAAATTGAATATTGTTCAAGTTATTTGATTCATTTTAGACAACTGGATACAAGATCCAATAACAGAAAGGTCTAAATTAAATCAATCACATTGTATCTAATTGGCATTGTGCACTGTGTGAGTTGTATCTTTACAGCTTCGCATTAAGCCAATTTTAGCTTATCGTAATCGTCAAAGCTAGCACCAAAAATTCATTTTGCTTTCTTACAAATATCCATTAACTTTAATTTTAGAATTTGCCAAATTTCCGTTGTGGTCAAATCTTCCATGCTCTCTGATCTGTACTTCAAAGAATAGGGAAGGGTCAAGGAAGATTGAGAAAATCGTTTATCACTTATACATTAACCATAGACAACATAAATGAATATTCACTTCTTTCTTAACCACATTCATGAATTCTTCAATTAGTAATGCAGAGTGTACATTTCTTTTAGCATGCGTTTTTTCATCCGCCATGACTTTGACAGGACTTTCCTAGGTGCTGAACTTTACACTCAATATGCTAGAAGTGAAATAAGAAAAAGGGTTGGAATTTCTGCCGCCTATAATAGTAGCATTGTTTTGCGATTGATAACTATAGTAGTATTTTGCAATGTTCCTTGTTAGGTTCACGCAATTCTTAAGAATGAATTTGACTTTGGAACCTTTTTATTCTCTTCATAAATAGAACATGTATACAGAGAAAGGACGTATATAAAAAAGATGCTTAGTTAATATAATTGTTCAACATGATTTCATTCTTAATTCAAATCCGTCACACAATTATCGCCAGAAGTCACAATTTGAATTATAAATGCTTTTTAACATGCTTTACGAGCATTGTCTCGTTTTTTTGTTTTCTGCTTCATTTCTCCAATCAAGAAGGTAAATGCCTGCTGTTGGGATTCCATAAATCCATCCATCACCAAGTGTTGTATTTATTATTTCAGGGCTTAATCTTCTTCTTTTGTAGATAATAATGAGCCAATGACAGTTGATTGAATTCGAACGGATTGTAAAACGCAAACAGAAGAGATTCACGCCGTATGAATTCAGCAAATTTAAAGAATTAATTTGACACTAATTTCTCCAATCAAATGTTACTTCGCTATCGCAAAAAACTTGTGCGAGAATTATTTACACGAGAGAGCAATTGCTGATAAATTGCACTAGTAGAATTAAAAGTCCAAATAGACATGGGCTTCTAAAATTGACTTAAAATATTGTTATTTACCATTTTCACTCTGCACAGATTGTTGAGGCCCAAATGCTAACTGTACTGCCATAAATAATATTTGCACGAAGTTGAGGAATTGAAAGAGGCACAATATCCTATGCACTCTTTCCTGTACATTCCAATGAATATTCATACATCGTAGCGCTTATGAATAACAATACTTTTATTCAAAAACCGCTTCCGATATTCTTCTTCCCTTTCGGATCCAGAATCTGATTCCGATTCTGATTCTGATTCAGAGACACTACTTAGCACTGATGAATTCGAGCTGACACCTGAATTTCCAGTCAAGTAGCCGTCTCCTGATGAGGAGTATTTCTGGGAAATATCGTTACTGAATGAATTTGATCTTGGACTTTTACTCATCCTTGAATTGACAGTCTTTGGTGACGTTGCGCACATAAAATTTGGTGAGCAAAAAAATCTCTCAACTTGGGAATTCAATGGTGTAGTGGGATCAATAACATTTCCCATCTCTGCCAACTTCCTTATTTCCTGTTGTCGATGCTCATTTTGAATTTCCTCTTGTGCTTTTTTTAATAGAATTCTTTGTCGATACTGATGTTGTGCTAGCTTTCGCTTTGTTGCCTCGGCTCGACGGACCTTGGCAGCTTCTGTTTCGCGAAGTAAGCTGTACGGGATAACCTGAATCTTAACTTTGAGAGCGGCATTCTCATCCAATGTGTATTGAAGAGATTTATCTGATGAGAAAGATGGCTTTACCGCGGACTTTGAGAAAAATCTATTTTTCTTTGAGGTTTTAGAAACACTGTCCGCAGTTACGATATGCTTTCCCTTCATGCGAACAGCTTTTGCTGCTAAGTTCATTGCAATCGGTCCTTCTTCATCCCCGCTAATAACAAGTGTTGACGAGCCTAATGGGATCATTTCATCTCCTCGTTTTAGATTTATTTCCAGATTTATAGTCTCAGCCACAAAGTTAGATACGGTATCAACTGATTCACGCATCATCACTCGTTCCACAATTATTGATGATTGATCGTTTGGTGTGCATGGTTCGTTTTTATCTGTAAGAAAGGAAGCTTTGTGAACAGGCCATACAGCATTATACCTGAAGGTTGTCCCAAATGCGGACAATGCGTTTTCCAGAGGATTAGATGGTAAATGTGACGCTATCGTAGTTGAGGATGAGCTGACATTACGTTTCAAGGTTACTACTGCGTGCACTGGAGTTTGTCCTAGAGGCGAAAAGTTCTCATCACTCGCCATCGAGCCAGTTGCACCAGCTTCCTTTGCATCCCTTCTCCCCTTTCCATCTTCTTTTTTCTCCACAAGAATACCAGTAAGGCTAAACACTGTGATCCGTACATGCATCAAATCAAACTCAGAGTCCAATGTAAAGAAAGGATTATCTGAAAGCATGGATGTGGATTTCATGCTCTCAAAACTAGAAGCTGGTGTACTTGATCGAGTGATTGAAGATGAATCTGACTTTAGCTTTCTCCCACCATTCGCCTTCGGAACTGAAGCCATATGCAATTTTAAATCTTTCAATAATGTAGTTGATAAGTGTGCCAAGGTTAGACTTTAGGGAGAGTGAAGGTATTGACGAAATGTGAATCATAAACGGTATTCGCTACCTCGTCTTTAATCCAAGATTCTTAACCAAGCTTGTATACTCTACCTTAACTTAACGGTATCGGCGAAGGTTGATAAGCGATGTATAGCAAATAATGCAACAATTTCCCAATAGCCTGGGTGAATCTATATCCCTAAAGCATTTCGGAACACTCGTTTCATTTCTCACTGTTGAATGATCGCTGTATTTTTTGATAGTATTTTTTACCAGGCCGCCTTTTTTCTTTGCAATTTCAATAAACCAGTTGAGGACAATTTCAAAAGTTCATCAATGAATAATCAAGGAGAAGCGCCAGTAGGCTTTGTCCATTGTAATCTTGAAAGAGATTGAACCATTTACTGCCGATAGAGAATCCATTTGTTACATAGTGAATGCGAATCCCTTAGATATAAACAAGTCAGTTATCATTAATTTGAAGACTCCATTGGCTGCTACACTGATGTACTTCAAGAGTTCAGTGCCTTTCCAATGCATTGTTTGAATTCAATAGGATTGAGATGATTAAGTCTTTATCAAGAAAATGCTTGATTCCATTACATCATTTGCACTATAGTAACACATAGTTTTCCTTTTGTTTAACTGTTGCAAGCGCCATAAAGTAAGATGTAACATGTTATCCATCTTGTCAGTTTCACAATTGAGGTTTAGTTAACTTTGTCATAACATTATTGCATTAAAGATGGAGATTGATTTCACTCTTCAATTTTTAATTTTTTGAACATTTTTTTTCTTCGAAAATTCCTTGTTTAAAATGGAATCAAAGTTATATACAGCCAAAATGCAAAAGACACATTACCTTTTTATATCTTCACCTATCTTGATTTTAATTCATAGTTTTTTAATAATAACATGATTATTTAGCCTACATTTTGAATGAATGAAAGCTTCCCAAAAGAGTAAGGATTAAGAACATAGTTAAGAAGGATGGTTCTCTGTATCTCCAGGCATTCGGTCTCACAAAACCCGTGAATAAGCGTGGACTGCATTCATATGTGTATCAACAGGTGAAATCCAATGCAAGAAATCATTCATGACTATATGAACGATCAGCAGACAAACTTCATTGCCACTTTGAACGTGTTACCTTGGAAAAAGAAAAACTGAATTTGAAAAAGTCAAGCATCCACATCGATGACTTATGTGCATGTAGATATTAGTCCTTAAAGTTTAACATCAAACAGATAGTTTGATTGTGACCATTTCATCCATTTGACCTGACATCCAATCAGCAGGAATTCTTTTCAAAAAGCTGCAAATATAAAGTGACCAAAGACCTTCAGAGACAGCATAACTCCTACCAATCGAAAATGCTCCTTTTCATTTTTTGTAAGCTCTTTGATTGTCAAGATCGAAAGATCGGGATTGATTTGCCCTATCAGATAGTGATTCACAAGATGTATTGGATTCCCAAATGGTGTTTGATCGATACAAGGATGTACAACATTTGCGCATGTTTCATTACCATCCTGAATGACTCGACAAAGGACGTCCGGATATATTTGTTCCGGACCATGACGCATATATGACACAAAGAGAAAGGCTGGACGATTCCATGTGTTGTTGATTTGAATATAATTTTCATATGGATTCGGTCGAGACTCTAGGGCGAATTTTGTTCCCGATCCAAAGTCGACCATGTCCATGTTATGGACAAAGTTGGTCTTTCCAGTCTGAAACCAAGAATAACATTGATCTGTATACTCCCAAGGTTTGATTCGTGCTGTAGGATTTGCCTGTGCTTTGAATACGATTTCCAAAACCATATCACGAACCCAAATATGACCTAACTCTGAAAAATGTGTCATATCCGCCAAATAAAGAGGAACCACTTCCCTAAGAGCACGAATGGGATCATTATCCGTTTGAAGGTCAATTATCCACCCTCCAACTTTATCTGCAACATCCTGTATTGCCTCACGATTGTAGGATTGAAAAGTCCAATCACCCGGCTTGGTTCCCTCCATAATATCCATTACGCACTCAAGCGCAGTCAAGCTGCTTGCTTCGGTGGAAAGCTTGTGATGCACAATGGTGTTCAGGGTTTCATTTGTAGGTGCATAGGTATATTGACGGGGAGCCCAAACATTGAGAAAAATTAAGGTAGCATCGGGAAATCTATTGCGTAGACGTTGAGCAAGGACAGTAAGAGCATCTGAGACAAAGTCGAGCATATATTCCATCACAATGACATCATAAATTTCATCCCCAACCATTGAATAGGTACAGACAGCTGGGTATTCAGGTCCCGATGCTCGTATGGCTAGATTGGTGCCTCCCAATAATGATGGGAACGAATCTCGTTCGGGATTCTGAATTCCAGAGCCCCAAGTCCTCGATGATCCGAATGCTGCAATTCGAAGATTTGTAAGTATGTTGTTGTTTGGAAAGGTGCGTTGCTTCAAAACGTCGGATTCAGATAACTTCTGAACTCTGACATTCTTTATTTTTCGAGAAGAAAATGTGATATCAACAATTAAGATGAAGAGAAGTATCAATATTATGTTCCCTGCTCTTTTTCGGAGAGCATTCATCTCGAGATTTACAATATGACTTTTGTCAAAATTGAAAATTCCTTGTGTATCAAGAAACATCAAAAATGCCAATACTCAATTTTCTGTACACAGTATGAAAAATTGAGTCATTATGACTAAGTATGGAGGTACCACCATTTCATCACAAGGAAGCAAGTCAAATAATTGTTCATACCTAGCCCTGTGGACAGTGCTCCATGACAAAAATATCTGATGGAAGTCAGTTAAGTAACTCTTTTGTGGTTGCTATGAATATCAGACAAATAATTTTGAGAAAGGAGAAATAATGAAAAAGGCAAAAACAAGAAAGCTTTGAGATTGGGAGATGAAATATTGAATAGAATTAAAAGTGGTTGAGGATAATAAAAATTAATTACCCCAACCTGTTGATGTCAGATTCAGCCACAACAGTAAAGACGACAACACCGAAGTGTTAGACATTTGAAACAAATGTATTGAAAAGATCATGGTTGCGAATGATGTTTACAATGTTGCGACAGAAACCTATAAATCACTATTGACTAGTCTTACAATGAGAGTTTAAAACATCAAAAACTTGAACATTCTCTTGATTCCCTTGAAGTAAGACACTACTTTTTTGTTCAATCCAACAAGATTAGAGAATAAATGAGTTTTCTTAACACCGTCCTTTCCCTTATACTGTCCCTGTCGTAAACCCTCAGTCAAACGTTCCTTTTTAGGGAGGTTCAGAAATGTAGGGGCTGTTTCACCTAATTTGCCATCAACATCTTGTATGTATTTGATGAAAACTCATTCGTTTGGATATCTACACCAGGCAGCAAACACCTTTCGCTTTATCTGAAAATGACTAGTCAACAATCAGGCTTTCTAAAACACCTTACATATTGATTCGATACTAAGAAGCTACTAAGATTATTTGTTTCCGAAACTTATTTGAACACCTTGGAATCTTGGATGGGCTTTCCCTCCAGCTCTCCTTCGGCAGTCCAGTAGGCTGTAATCTTGGCCTTTACTTCATCGGTGAGGGCCAAGTCCTTACCAGCCAACTTGGTCCATTGGTACCAATTGGCATCGTCATTGGCACTAATCATGTGTTCCACTGTGTCACCACGCAACAACCAAATTCCCGCAATTTCCAATCGGGTCTCCTCTGTCCCAAGGACGTCCATAACTCCAAAGGCCCACTTTCGAATTTCATCGGTACGTTGCTGGAAACCTCCGACAGCATTGGATGTCATGAATATACGTTTATTCTCCTCATTGTATTTGTATTCCATCAACCAAAGAGACCATCCCTCTGGATCAAATGTCTTCCAGAATTCTGCCATGGCTTCTTCGTACGTTGCGGCGTTGGAGTATGTCTTTTTCCAAGTGTCCATGGAAAAGGGAGATTTGGCATCGCGGTCCATGATCTTGTAGGGATGTTCGACTTTTGGTGCTGGTGGTGCTGCTGGGATATCCTCTTCTTCTTCCTTTACTTCCTTGGACTTCTTTTCTTCCTTCTTCTTCTTTTCCTTCTTGGCAGGTGCTGCAGGGGCAGGTGGTCCTGCTTGTCCTGGGGCAAGGGCTTCCGTTTTGCACATCTCAACCTTACCCATAACAGCAACAAATGCTGGTTGATTGACGCAAGTTGTGAACCAACGTACAACATTGGTGAAGGGTTTCAAGAAGTTCTTGTCACACACAAGCTTCATGGGATAAAGAAGCGTTGAAGCGACCACAATATCAGCCAAAGTAATCTGGTTTCCAACCAAATAAGTCTTTGTGAGGAGATAATTGTTGAGCTTGGTCAAACCCTGAGCCAAATCCTTTTTAGCCTTTTCGTAACTAGATTTGATGATGGAAAAAGTGAGTTATGATGAGATACTAGTATGTGTACTGATACATGACAAGTTTAATCTGTACTTACGCTGCTTTCTGGAATGGCATGTATCCTGCAGTGGGATAAAACCAAACACAGGCAGGAAGTTCCAATTCTGTCGATGCAAAGTCCATCCAAGCATCTACGGATGCTTGTTCCATCAAGGAGCTACCCGTAAGACCCGAATCACGTCGAATACCAGCAATATAACGAGCAATCGCATGGCTCGAAAAGATGGTTTGTTGACCACCTGGCAAAACGAGCACAGGTGCCTTTCCAGTTGGAGACATGGCAGCGACAGAAGCAGCATCCCAATCTGCGACAGTCACATTCACACCATTATATTCGGCAGCAATGAGAGCAGAAAAGGCACGGAAGGATCCTGCCGGAGCATGAAGTGTATACGACGCTGGCATTTGGAAATACAAAAACCCTTATTTGGACTGTGAGATTTGCGAGATTCAATCAATCGACAAAGGTTGAAAAACAGACAAGTAGGCTACACTGGATGGCTCAAAAATTTCGTCATTCCCGGGAGACAGCAAGACGCTCTCTCATAATCTTGCGTCACGTAACAAAGTACTACCTAAGATATTTTACTTCAAAAGTCAGTGTTACAAATGTTTCTTGCATGTGACAGAAGTAAACCTAGGAAATGGAATTCATGTCAACTTGTCCCATTCTTATAACTTGACCGCGCGAAACGATGTTCAACTGAAAGTTAAATCGGGTGAAAAATGGCAAAATGAGATGAATCAATGTATTGAAAAAATCAGGAGACAATCTGACTGATGCTCTCAAGCTTTTTCGTTTCACACATTTAGATGCTTTGGAAAAATAACTGTTTCTTATATCAGAAACATTCATGAGAAAAAAGTTACAAACCAGAATATATATCTATTGCAATTTCTACTCTTGATGAAATTCTGTGACCGTCAACAATTCAATCCCTTTTCCTTGGCTTTGCATACAGTGTGCATTGGAGTCATGTGACAAAATTAGTTCAACTCCAATTTACCTAAGTAAAAACTAAACACTTTTGATATTATTTAATCAAAGTCACTGGGATATTTCATGTATTAAAACCATTAGTCCCAAGGCAAAATTCACTTTGCGGGCCTTGATTGAAAAAGTTGTTTCTTATCAGAAACATTCTTGAGAAAAGTGAAATATGGAGAATTGACAATAATGTATCTTTCAACTAAGATATTGTGATTTTGATAGATATTTTTAGTACTAAAGTTATTCATGCAGTTTTCTGCTTTCTTTCATTGTCATTTTTCAGTTGGTTTCAATCAAGATTTAGATGCAAAGAATATTTGAGTGTAATCCTTTCCATCTTAAAAAACTAAAGAGAAATATATATATGTTGGAATATCATTGGCGCATCCAAGTCAATTATACGACAAAGGAGACAATTATTCAAAATTATGGACACAAATTGATGTCAAGCTTTGCAAGAAGTATTGTAGGTTAGACGCTGCAGCTAAATGAAAATTTGACTTATTAAGTGGACAGAAAAGTGATAGGGAGAAGTAAACTATTCCCGCTTACTATTACAACAGTTTTGAGGTATGTGGGCAAAGTAGTGTTAACAAGATGAAGTAATGGCGGCATTAAAAAATATCCCCGATCCAATCTACCTTTATTCTTGAAGGCAAAAGTCAAAGTTTCCGTCTGAACCATCAACCGAATTTGATACTCTTTACAAAAGTGTCCCTTACATTTTTATATAGTATATGCTTTCAACCAATAGATCATATTGAAAAACTTTCAACTACTTAATATAAAATTGATTATTTTAGTTCCTGAACTTCTTTTTTTTAGGAATATGCATGAAATAATATCCATTTGATCATAAGTCAGCAAAAATTGCGCCACCAAATGATGTTAGTGACAACATTATTCCAACAATGAGAAAACCTTCTTTCTGTCCTTTTGTTAGCTCAGTAATTGTCAGCTTGGAAGTACCTGGATTTACTTTACCGACTAATTCATGATTCACAACATGAAGGGTTAGACCAAAGGGTGTATTGTCAAATCTTGGAAAAACAACATTGCCACTTGTCTGATTGCCACCTTGATTGACTTCCACAAGAACATCTGGATAGATTTGTTCTGGACCAAAGCGCATAAACAAAACAAACAAGAAGGCTGTTGTGTTCCAAACGTTTTGAATCTCAATGAAATTTTCTTGTGGGGGCGAGGCAGTTTTCAGGGCAAATTTAGTTCCTGATCCAAAATCAACCATTTTCATGTTATGTGTAAAATCAACCTTCCCTGTTTGAAACCATGAGTAGCATTGATCAGCATACTCCCAAGGTAAAACTCTCATTATGGGCTTTGTTTGTGTACTAGATACAGCTTCTTGAATCATGTCACGAACCCAAACGTGCCCCAGCTCTGAAAAGTGAGTCATATAGAATAAGTATAGAGGGACTGCTTTGGAAAGAGCTTGAAAAGGATCATCATGCATTGGGAGATCGATGATTTTAGTGGTAACATTATTCCAACAATGAGAAAACCTTCTTTCTGTCCTTTTGTTAGCTCAGTAATTGTCAGCTTGGAAGTACCTGGATATACTTTACCGACTAATGCATGATTCACAACATGAAGGGTTAGACCAAAGGGTGTATTGTCAAATCTTGGAAAAACAACATTGCCACTTGTCTGATTGCCACCTTGATTGACTTCCACAAGAACATCTGGATAGATTTGTTCTGGACCAAAGCGCATAAACGAAACAAACAAGAAGGCTGTCGTGTTCCAAACGTTTTGAATCTCAATGAAATTTTCTTGTGGGGGTGAGGCAGTTTTCAGGGCAAATTTAGTTCCTGATCCAAAATCAACCATTTTCATGTTATGTGTAAAATCAACCTTCCCTGTTTGAAACCATGAGTAGCATTGACCAGCATACTCCCAAGGTAAAACTCTCATTATGGGCTTTGTTTGTGTACTAGATACAGCTTCTTGAATCATGTCACGAACCCAAACGTGCCCCAGCTCTGAAAAGTGAGTCATATAGAATAAGTATAGAGGGACTGCTTTGGAAAGAGCTTGAAAAGGATCATCATGTTGAAATAGAGCGATCAAAAGTGAGGGTTGATGATGTCATTTCTATGGGAACTCTGAATTTCTTGAACCAAGATTAGTATAAGTGATTGCTTGGGAATATATGTAAAATGTGGCAGAAAAATGTGGTGCGGAGCGGAATGAAACTAGAAATTGACATTGAAATGTGAATGAAATGAAGCAGTAGAAATAGAGATTATAATTTCTACTTTAGAGAAACTGATAAGCATCTAGAGATTTCTAGCATGCTTAAGTATTATTGATGAAAACCTAGTTGTTTAAGTTTAGCCAAGTAAGTCCGATTGTCGTCGCATCATGGAAAGTGAACTTGTTAGAATCAACCATGGGAGCATCTCAACATTTGACGGAGATGCGGAGAAGTTTCAGCTGTGGTGGAAAAAGTTTAGGGCATTTGCAATCTTCTCAGGCTTTGAAGATGCAATTCTAGAGACCAAGGACCCAAACTTGCCCAAAGCATACAATTCAAGCATCAACATTGAGACAAAGGAAGGCTGAGTTCAGAAGATGGCCAAGAAGAAGAACAGCCTTGCGCTCTCGTGCTTTACAATGGCATTTACTAAAGAAGGGATTATGGGGATGATTAGTAGGTCTACGACAAAAGAGTGGCCAGATGGATTGGCTTACCTTGTGGTTCAAAACCCAATGAAGAGGTTTTGACCAGTCAACACCATCTCAAAAGTGGAGATGAGGCAGAGACTTAACCAGATCACAATGAAGAAAGGAAGCAACCCGTCGTTGCTGTTCAAAAAACTGGCTTCAATTGAAGATCAGTACATGGCTCCAGGTGAAAAATTGATGAGACGGATCTCATTGCTGTAGTCTTAGATGTGGCACCTGAGGAATATCAGTTGGCGCTGACTACTGAACAACGTGTGATGGGCAACCAACTTACCCTGTTGCACTTGGAGATAATCATGTACCAGCATTGGAGACAACTGAATAGGAAAAAGGTCAGTAAAATAGTAGATGAGGGTGAAGTGTTACTCACTGCATTTAATGGGGCCTGTTTCCACTGTGGAAAACAAGGCCATCGCGCAAACAAGTGTCCGGCAAGGTCTGAGGGACCAGCAAAGTCCGAAGGAGACAACAGCAATGGACAGAAGAAGAGGAACTTCAAGAAGTGTTTGAAGTGCGGTAAGAGAGGCCATTTGGCAAAAGATCCTAAGAAGAACAAAGATGAATCAGGTAAGTAGAAGATTGAAGGTGAAGTTGGAGCTGCAAGTGTAGACAAGGATATCCAGGAATACTTACTCAGTACAGTCGATGATGGCAGTATTGAGGACACTGACACCAGTGCAACCGTACACATGACTCCATTCATGGACAAGCTTAGCAACATCAAAAGTGAAGGGTTGGACATAATCACAATGGGTAACGGATCTCAAGAAAAGGTAAACGTTATCAGAGAAGTGATGGGAACTGTAAGAGGCAAAAAAGAGGAGAAGCACATTTGAATCCAAGGGGTGACCTACCTGAAAAATGGACAATTTATTCTTTTCAGCATATCCCAGATGTTGAAGAGAGGCTGGACCTTATGTGGAACAGCCAAGATGATAACAATACAGAAAGACAGCTTCAAGATTGACTTCAATTTTAGAATAAAGACTGCAAAAGGTGTATTGTATGGAGTAAAAATTAAAAACAGAAACAAGTTCTGTGGGGCTGCCAGTGTAGTGGCAAGTCCAAGAATGACTGTTATGGAGGCGCACTATAAATTGGGTCATCTCGGCATGCAGGCCGTGAAAAATGTGGCTAACTGCTTAGGATGAAGACTCACAGGGAAGGAAGTAGTGTTTGAGGCGTGTGCAGAGGGCAAAGCCTGGCAGAGAAGCATCATCATGGTAAAGGATAAGAATTCGACAAAATACAAACCTTCTGGTTGTATGTACCTTGATATTAGCTCAGTAAGGAATATGGAATTTCAAAGTTTAGAAGACGCTGCTAGACCTTATTGGCAAATTCTGGTTGACGAGGCAACGCAAATGAAATTTTCGGACTTTTACCAGAGCAAGAATGGAATGGTCGAGCCAACGTGCGAAATGCTAAGTAACTGGGAGAAGTCTGGAAAAATTATTAAAATAATTACATGCGATGATGCTGGCGAGAATCACGCTCCAAAAAAGAGGCTTAGGAATGCTGATTGGAAATTCAACATAAAGTTTGAATACACTGGTAGAGATACTCCGCAGCGGAACCATTTAGCCGAAGTGGCCTTTTATACCATTGCAAACAGAGGAAGGGCAATATTGAATACTGCAAATGTCCCCAGAAAATACAGATTTATTCTGTGGAGAGAAGCCTTTAAAACTTCGACGCTTCTTGATGGGTTGGTAATCATTGAAGTTAATGGAGTGAAGGGCACTAGATACTAGCATTGGTGAGGAGATAACCCAGAGTTTTCGAAGCAATTGCGAGTATGGGGAGAGGCAGGGGCAGTCAAGCTGCGTGCACGAGGCGATTCAAGATACGTACCAAATGTGGGACCCAAGATCCCAACGTGTCCATGTAACCAGGGACATTACATGGCTTAATAGGATGTTCTTCAGGGATGCAGAATCTGTAGCAGATGTGGATACTCAATTCAAACAGATTCTCAAGATTTGCCATGATCCCAACAAAGCAAAGAATCAAACTGGCAAAGATAATGACCCCAGCAAAGCTGACAGTGAAATCAAAGACTCCTAGGATGACAACATTAGTTTGGAGAGCCAGAATCAAGGTGATGATGATGTCACACTTGGGGATGAGGTTAGAAAGACAACATGATCTAGTAGAATTTCGAAAAAGCCAAAAAAGTTTGACAACTATGTCACTGCAGTAGCTGATCTATGCAAGGAATTCCTGGGTATTGGAGCTGGTGTTGGGGAAGGCATCATGAATACAATGGAGCTGCAGGTAAACACCTACCGGCAGGCAATGAAGTCTCCAGAAAAGGAACAGTGGCTAACAGCTGTTGAGGATGAGTATCAACAGATGATTCAGCATAATGTATGGACCCTGGTGGGGAAATCAACAATATCTACGGATGATAAGGTGATGACAACAACCTGGGCCATGAAAAAGAAGGTCAACGGCACGTACAGAGCAAGATTAGATGCAAGAGGATAGGAACAGGTAGAAGGCTTACATTATGATGCTGACTCTCTGGCAGCGCCAGTAACTAACGACACAACAATAAGAGTAGCATATGTCCTGGCAGGGCTGGCTGGGTGGAAATCATATGTTGTCGATGTACAGGGTGCATTTCTTAATGGAGGATTTGAAGCTGGGGAGAGATTGTCTTTGAAAATACCAGAGGGATTTGAATCAAAATACAGTGACCAGCAGGTTTTAAAACCTAATCGAACAATCTACGGCCTCAAGCAGGCAGCTCAAGCATTCTGGACAGAGCTGGTTAAAGCATTGAAGGTTTTGGGGTTTGAGAGGAGCAAAGGAGATCCCTGCTGCTATGTCAAATCTGTTGAGAAAAGAGTAATCATTTGTCTCTCGTGGGTCGAGGATTGCATGTTCATGGGGACCAATGAGGATATACTTCAATCTAAGAATCAAATCATGCAGTACTTTGAGTGCAATGATGTTGGATATATGGAGGAGTATGTTGGGTGTAAGATTGAAGTGGGAAATAAAAAGGTAAAGTTCACTCAGCCAGTGCTTGTGAAAAGCTTCAGGGATGAATTCAATGCAGAGGAAAAGGGATTTGATACCCTTTGCCTGCAGGGCAAACATTGCAGTTTACCAAGTGTGGCGTGGAGATCAATCAAATAGAATTGAAAAAGTATCAAGCAGGAGTGGGCAAACTTCTATACCTGGCCAGATGGTCACAACCAGATATTTGCAATTCAGTTCGGGAACTGTCAAGATTTGCATCCAGGGCTCATGAAGCACATGTGAAGGCAATGAAGAGAGTCATGAACTACTGTTGGGAAACCAGAGAGAGAGGATTGGCAATGAATCCAAATGGTAAGTGGACTGGAAAAACTGATGGAACCAAATTTGTTATAAAGGGAGTATCCAATTCTGACGATGCTAAAGATATAGAGACCAGAAGAAGCGTCTTGGAATACTGTGTATTTCTGAATGGCGCTCCAGTGGAGATGAAAAGCAGAATGCAAGATATTGTCACTCTATCCATTACAGAAGCTGAATTGATTTTGGCAACTCATTGCATTCAAGAAATGCTTTTCATCAAAAAGATAGTGGAGGCAATTGGGATATTAGTGGAGCTGCCAATGTTTATTGAAGTCAACAATAAAGGCACTAAAGACCTCATGAATAACTGGAGTGTTGGAGGCAGAACACAACATATTGACATTCAATATTTTTATATTCATGAATTGAAGGAGAAGGATATTGTTCAAATTGGGTGGATAAGGTCTGAAGACAATTGTAGTGATTTGTTTACCAAGAACCTAGGAAAGCAATTGTATGAGAAACATGCAGCAGTGTTTTGTGAGTGAGGAAAATAAAGTCAAGAAATTAGGGTGAGTGTTGAAATAGAGCAATCAAAAGTGAGGGTCGATGACATCATTTCTATGGGAACTCTGAATTTCTCAAGCCAAGATTGGTATCACACTTAGGAATATATGTAAAATGTGGCACAAAAATGTGGTGCGGAGCAGAATGAAACTAGAAATCTATATTGAAATGTGAATGAAATGAAGTATTAGAAATAGAGATTATAATTTCTACTTTAGAGAAACTGATAAGCATCTAGAGATTTCTAGCACATCCTGCATTGGGAGATCAATGATTATTCCTCCAACTTTGCTGCAACATCTTCAATGATTTTACGGCTATACGGCGTGAACTTCCAATCTTCTGGCTTGGTTGTTGCCATAATATCAGTCACATATTCTATTGCAGTCCTATTTGGATTTGCTATACGCTTAGGTCTTACAATAGTGTTAAGAGTTTCACCTGTTGGGATATATGTGTATTGACGGGTCGGGTCGCCCAGATGTTCAGAAAGATTAGTGTCGCATCAGGAAATTGGGTACGTAGTTGTTGCGCACTTCGGAGACAAAGTCAAGCATGTACTCAATGATTATAACATCCAAACCTTCCAAAAATATAATTGTATATTGTTTGTCTTCTGGACCCAACAACAAACAATTATTGTAAAATTTTTTAAAGAACAAACAATTATTGACAATTATTGTTTTTATTGTTTTTTTGTTAATCCTGGGTTTTGGAAAGAATATCTTTCTTAATCGCAATATCCCATAAGGAAGAATTGAGATGAAGGAACATTTGGGACTCTGCGTTGATTGGAAGAACAGACATTCTCCTTTGGTTAAAACTGAACCCAGCTTTGCTGAATAGCCTTTCACAGATGTTGGATGTCGGAATCAGAAATCGAAGGTCAACATATGATGATGACAAACTCACTGCTTCAAGCTTTTGCTTTTTTAGGATCCTCTCAGCAAACAAAATTGATTGATTGCATTCATCTATAATATCTTTCAAGTCTTGGGATTGTTTCTTGAAAGGCTTGACCGAACGCAATTCAGATGATGACAAAGATTCAATTTTCCCCTGTTGCAATTTGACTATGGCTAACTCAAAAGTCTTGTCTAGTAGTATCCCCGAATTTGCTGATAGGTTTTCTTCAAGAACTGGATATTCTTCAGCAATAGCATCAAACAAACCCCTCACAGATGCCATGGTCACAGTGTCCATCTGTGACGCTTTTGAGACCAACTCAATATCCTTCAATTCTTTTATCATTGAATCGATATCTCAATTTTCTCTTATAGATAACAACATCTCATCAATTTCATTAATCTCCAGAAGAGGAAGGACATCGCAAATTTTTGTATAACAAAGAACCATTTCAAATGTGGAATTCCATTGTGTTGAATTTCTGATTTTTGCTTTGAGATGGGTATGGGCCCTTAGCTTTGCAGAAGGAATCAAATTATTTAACCTGGACATTATATTGTTGATTTTTTTCAACATGCCTTCATGCTCCTTAAAATAAAATTTAATTGCAAGATTGAATCGATGACTTGTGTATCCAATAAAGTAGATGTTTGCTTTTCCAGCAAAAGATAGATTAGTTGTGCAATTATCACCAATCAGTGCTGCAACATTACTCCACCTTTTACCATACGATTGTAACACATATTCAAAGAATTGAATATGAGCATCGGCATTTAAAATTTCTTCTTCTTCCATTGGTGAAAAGGCTAGTAATACCTTCATATATCCACTCTCAGACTTCACATCAGGAAAAGTTGCAAATACAACCAATTAATGAGTTTGACCCAATGTCCATCCATCAAATACCAGCGCGAAAAATTCAGGAAGCAAATCAGAGATTTTCTGCTCAACCTTTTCAGTCAATAATCTCATGATTTTCATGAAAGTGTCCACGCTTGTCGGCAATAACTTGCAATGGTTTTGAACTCGCTTTTTCTCTACAAAGGAAAAAGGCAATAAATCCCCAATCACCCAGTCCAGCCATCCAAAGTATGACTTCACTTTTGAAGAATAGAAGCAGTCTTCAATCAAACGCTGATTACTTTTGGAATTACTTGTGAGTGATGCATGTTCAGGGTGTGCGCTAACAATATGAGCTTGTAAATTGGTATAGCCACGGCTGGATTTGTACTTTCCTTCCCAACCACATTTGCATGTAACGCTGTGCTCAACATCTTTGTTTGGTTTGGGGTTCGTTTTGAAGAAATCAAAGAACTGCATGACGAGTTGCTTTCCTTTCAACATTACGAATAAAAAAGCCCAAAAAAATAAGAGTACACTCCTATTAGTCCTGCCACTGTCCTATGGACCTAAACTCCTATAGTATAATTTAATACTATGATTCCATACAATTACAATCAATAACTGTAGTTTGAACAAACAATAATTGTTTTATTCAATAGTCTTGCAAACAATTATTTTTCACTCACAATAACAATTAATTGTTTTCACAATTATTTTAGGAAGGTATGATAACATCATAGATTTCCTCACCAATCATTGAGTACATACAAACGGCAGGATATTCGGGTCCAGACGCTCAAATGGCAAGGTTCCTAGCTTCTAATAACGCTGGGAAAGATTCTTGTTCTGGGTTTTTAAGATTAGCTCCCCAGCTCCTTGACAATCCAAATGTCGCGATGCGAATGGATTTCAAGTTCTTGACATCAAATGACTTGGTTTCTCCCTGAGATACTGTGTTAGGTCCCGTAATACCCTGCAGCATTGAGGAGGAAGGCTTTACATCAATGATAGCAGCAAATGTAAGGAACACTAATGCAAAAACCCCAAGTCTTGTTGTTAACACTTTCATTGTCATAATTGAAATATATTAATTGTCTTTTCTTTGAAAGAAATTTTGACTCAAAAAGCCGGTCTAGAAATCAGTCATCTCATAAAATATGACAGTTTTTTGCGGCAATATGATAAAAAATTTCATTGAATGACTCTTTTTTGCATTTGCGGACATAGTGAAATATAATCTCACCAGGAATTCTCAAATATACTAACCCCTAGGCTATGTTGCATGTTGCCAGTTTTGCATCACGAATCCACAATTTGTAACAATCACCAGTTTGCACAGATGATGATGCTTGAGAGTAAAAATGACAGTATTCTATTCTTGATGCCTTTGCCATGTCCTTTGTAGCTGATGTACGAAATTCCTATTTCACAACTTCCATACATCATGAAATGTTTCACTCAAAGTTACATCTCAATTTCCAAATAGCAAAAGACCACAGGTTTACCACCTATATTTTCCTTTCACAACTCTAAACCCAAAAATCCAAATCGCTGATTGCTTACTCTCTACCAATACCTAAGAACCTCTCCTAAGCATTTAAAGGCTTAGGTGGTAAGTGAATCTGTCATCAACATGGCTCTTGATATTTATGGAGCAATCACTTTTCGAGTCTTTTGTCTCCCTTATAAAAAATACTTGCTATAACCTGTAGTTCAACACACGCAATCAATTATTTTTCTAAGTCAGTGAAACCTATTTGGCATTTTAACTGAAACACCATTTCCTTTTTTCAGTTTTCTTGGGCTAGATTTGTGATAACGCAATTTATATGGCGCTCTCCTTCAATTGCATATCCATGCTGGAAAACTATTTTATTGCTAATCGAGTGCCACACATATTGCATCCTGCTCTCCGACTAGACTGAAGATGTATCCTATGTTTTTGCTTCCAGAAAAACAAGTCTGCACTTGAAACTAGAAGTAAATGCCTACTTGGGTAGAAATGTAAATCATTTTAAACTCTGATTAAGTGTGATATTTACCAGCAGTAATTTGACTACACATACTCTCTCTGTACATGTCATTACACTACTGTCACAGTGGATGTCTTTCCAATGCAGCATTGTTTTTTGAAACCGATCCCCTATGTTTCTGAGTACAGACTAAAAGGTACATTAGAAAGATAACTAGAAAAGTAAGAACCCAATGAATGAGATTGCAAGCGTAGAGGATTGGGAAGGTTGTGAAGAGAATTACTTTTTATTGAACTTAGGAGCACTGCTAGAGCATATCTAAAAGTGTACAGTAAAAAAAGAAAAATGTACAGAGTTATCAGTGAACTGAATTCATCTTAGAAAATAAAAATTGAAACCTTAAAGAGAAATCTGTATCCGATCAATGAAGACTATCCAGAAATTATCAGCAAGATATGTCAGCAAAAATATTAAAACTGAAATATGTTTTCAGGTTCAAGCAGCATATTCTGACCAAAAACCAAATTAGTTTTAGAATAAAGAAAACATTTGCCATAGGGAAGTACACCAAAAATGGCATAGAAAGAGATTGATAATACTCGGTACAAGTCATCATTGATCTTTACGCGTCATCAAGGATAAATAATTTGAAAGCAATAATAAGGAATGGTTCAAGGATTCAATAGGACAAAATCTTATGCCTTCTGATGTAGTCCATATTCAAAGGTAGTCCAGAATACGATTGAAGCAACGTCTGAATACCGATCAAAGATCAAAGGAATGCTACTCCAGATAGCTGATGATGGGAAAGCAAATACAAAAAAAATTGCTTGTATCCACACATCCTTGTGGAAGTGAAAAGTAATAGGTTGACAGTAAGGAAGGAAGACATCACTTCCTTGAAGTAAAGTCTATAACTGAGATTGAAACAGGGACAATCACAAAATCCAAATAACTGTGAATGTTAATGAATTTTGTTGCAAAAATATGGCTCCACCCAATGTAATTTTATTCATGGATTAAATACATAGGTGATAAAATCACAAACTATACATCACTCATCTCAGACTGCAGGGGTTTTTCTAAAAAAGTGAAGGCACACATGAATATAGGTAAAACTAACAATAACAATTGAGCAAGGGGCCATCCCGCCCAACATTTGTCATGGGTG
>CAAAJI010000286.1:34357-69151 GCA_900642245.1 Fragilaria radians
TTATGGAAGCGAATAGTGTCTAAATTAAGGTGAAATTGAATGTGCAGAAACTACTATTCGTTTACTTTTGGAAAGCCAGCATTCTCCTTTACATCATTCACATATCTACACCAATTACATTTTTTTATTCATGACGTTCTATTCGTACTGATTGGAGAAAGTATCGACATGTAAGTACGAGTTGTAGTGGGCGTGGCGATATCACTTTCTCTTTGATTAGCGCCCTCGCGTTCCTTCACTACTTTTGAAGGATCAGAATAATGTCTTTGAGGAGGTCTGATGCTTGTATCTTCTTCGCAGCGTGAATGCGCTCTTACTCTCCGAGAGAAGTCAGAATGTTCGACTTCTTTTGCTGTCTTTAATCCGTCTGTTGAGTTTCCTCCCTTACCATAACCATCGATTGTAGACGATCGACCATTGATGTCATCGAAAGCCTGGCAAATCCAATTGATGGGTCTAAAGGTCAACACAATTTTTCTCCCGTCCATAAGTTTAAGCATCGACTTGTTAAGGTATGGAACAATCGATTCCATCAAGTCATTCTTCGATTCGCTAAAAAGTGCATTCAGAGCGCAAGGCAAATGCACTTTGGCTGTATCACCTTCTATGCTCACAGTTACTTTGTCTCGAATGTATTCAGCAACGGCATCATCAATTTCTACTTCTCTTTGATAAACTCGTAACGGAGGACAATCTGTGGTGGCTCGGGAGCAAAGTAAGAAGTAACGAAAGTCTCGCTTTACAGCTGGGCGTATAAGGTGCATCATCGTTGAAATGCGTGCAGTCAAACGCTGTTGAATGGTTTCAAGCGAGACTAGTCGATTCTGCTTGAATCGATAACAAGCTTTGCTTAAAAGTAATTTCCAGGGTTGATGGGAATTATTGAACTTTAAGTAGGCATGACGAACAATAAGGTTGTAAAGATTGAGAAGGGAAAGGTTGTCATACCTCTGGAAGGCCATCGAAGTAAAACTTGGAATAGCTTCCTCAAAATATTGATAATCAAAAGATTGGATGATGCTTTGAACACTTCGATGCAGGCGAAAAACATTATCCATCAAGTGACAGAGTTGAAGCAAAGTCTGCTGGGGTGTTTGAATGATTTCTTTTGCTGAGATTAAAGGACAAGTACGGTTGAGTACAAAATCACCTTGCTCTAAGATATGAAGTCGGAAGATTTGGGGATTAAGCTTTTTGATGATCCCCCAATGCATCAACTGCTTTGTAATATAGAATATTGCATCCGAAGTTTTTATACTGCTCAATGTATCTCCTGCCCTTATTTCTGCGATAAGGCCACTTAGAACAACATTCAGATCGAGCAACGAAAAGGAATGTTCAAATCTTCTAGTTGCGCGTAGAAAAGTTTCCTGTGGAAGGCGTTCATGCAAGCAAGTTGTAACGAGAAAAATCGACATCGAGAAGTGATTTGGAAGCAAAGTGATCATCGTTGGAAAAAAAGTTTTGAGATGGTGGCAATTGGAAACATTTTTCAAGCAACGTGTTTCCTCCACAATCGGTACATTTTTCACAACTAGAATCGTAGATAAAGGAATAGAGTTGGCATCAGAGAATCCGATAGATCCATCTTTCTCCTCACTACTCTGAACCTTTGATATTTTTGCACCAGAGCTATCGTCATCTCTCACATTGTTTGAAATTTTCGCCTTTAATCCTTGCTCGATACTTCCAAAGTCACACATCAATTTTGCAACAAGCATACGAAGTTCCTCCACCGATGATGCGATATGAATGTCGATATAAAATAGTTGAGGTGCGTCGATGTTCGTTCCAAGTAGATTTTGCAGCTCTTCAAGACGGTCTAAAAGTATATTTCAATTGTATACGATGAGAAAAATGTGACTAGAAATCGAAGATTTCGAAAGCAGGTTTGAAGCCATTAAGGTCTCACCTGGAAATAAAGATAAATTAACTTCATTATAACTTAATTCATAATCAGATAGGGTATGCTGAAATAGGAGTGATTCTGGAGAGTAGTAGCGGGTGAAAAGGGTAAAACCTTCCATTGGATCTTGAAGTTTTACACAGAGATATCAAATAAATGAGAATTTTTCTCCATGCATGCCGTAGAAGGTTAATAAACATTTGAAATGTGACTGAAGCGACTCACAGTTTGGAATTATAATTTTTTGGAACTCCTTGAGTTGAAGAAAACGGTTCAGTCCATAACCACATACATGGTGAATAAACTCATTCGAGTCAATAGCTTAAGATGGAGGCATTGACGTCAGCAAATAATACATTAGATTCATCGTGTCTTGTCTTTCCTCGATATTTTTTCCTGACTCGAAAAAGGTTAAGCAGGTCCAATGTAAGACGGAAATCGAATTTACTAATGAATGCTACCTGCTGTTTCATTTCATAAAGTAGAAACTGTAATTCACTTAATTTTAAATCTACTTTCACATACGGATTGATTCAATGCATTCGATTAAATTCATGTGTATCACAAGCATCATGAAATCCGTTTGGAGTTAACGATGAACCTAATTTTTATCGCATTATTTCGTTTTAACTCAAATGTTGCCCATACAACTCCTATCCCTTTCTTCGCCTTTCGTTTGTGCTATCACATTTTCACTCCACCGATATCCTAAAAATTAAATAAAGTGTTCAAGGTTTGAAAAAATTGCTACGTTTCTTCCTCAAGAACTTCATCCACCTCATAGTGTGCGTGAATCATGCTACATTCTGGGGCTGAAGGCGTCTTTTGACAAAATTTTGCAAGCTTATTTGCGTGTTGATCAAAAATAATACTTTATACCTGGAGAAAATCATGTCAAAGTTCATGTCATATGTGGCGGATGACTCAGAACCGTTAATCACATGAAGATGATAAGTTCGTTGCGCTTTCACATTGAATTCTGAGAATGAGAAGGTCTTTGAAGATGCAATGAGACGTATTTACCCTTTTTCGACTTCAATTGATTCTTTTGGTGTGGTTGCGGCACACTTTGCCTTCAACCTTATCTTGAGTCTTGTTCAAAACCTGCACCGCTCAACATTGCATGATACCTCCTCAACAATGTACCAAATCTCCGTTCGATTTGGCCATTGAAATGGTTAGAGGTAGGCTTCACTTTGGTAGTCAATCCTTTGTGTGTCGATTTTCTTTTGATCTCAGATTCTCACAACCATTAGAACATATTATCTTTCCTTGCTTTCTTTGTTTAAATTTCTTTATTCCAAACTTTCTTATATTATTGTGAAGAATCGTTGCAAGGTTACAGTCGTCAAATTCTTTTAGCTTACTACTCAAATTGATTCCTAAATTCTTGTATTTTTCTCGGTTGTTTCCTCTGGCTCGTTGTTGAGATATATCGCCCTGCGCAAGTTTTATGACCGTTACGATAATGTGAGATTTCCGGGTAATTTATGTGAATGAATACGTGGTATCATACCAGATAAACGTTACGAGTAAGATGAGACGATGTGATGTTTTGAATCCTTAGAAATCGTGATTCGACCACGATATGGGAATCATTTGTTGATGGTGCGATATTCTCATAGTTTTAGTAATCTAGTGGTTCTAAAATAATAACAGCTTAAGATCGTAATCTTGGTTTAGATTAGGATTCTTTCAACATTACTAAAACTATAAGCTTACAAGTGAAAAGTAAAGAGACAGGTATGTCGGCAAGTGATTCGAAAGTCATCGAAAAAAGGATTCCAGGAGATGGAAAGGACCGCGGAAGTGGCGGTAGATTCAAAGATATGGGAGGTTCCAACCCATATAAAAAGCCAAGGTTCACTGGCAATTGTGATGATCTGAAGGAGTGCATCTTTGATTGCGAGGATGGCAAGCAAGCCAGCAATTTCAAGATGAACATCAAGAAACTATCTATTTATGCAGCCACTAAGTATGACATGGGAGCGGTGATCATGACCATGATAGACGAAATGACTAAATCAGAGGTGAATTGACCAATCCCATATACTGGAGAAGACCCCATTGAAGCTAAAATATTCGAATTGAGGATCGTTCAATACATCAACAATCAACAGAAACTGGAAAGCTAATGTAAAAAGTTGTACACCGTGATTCTAGGGCAATGCACCAGCTACATGACGGCAAAGTTGAAGGCTATGCCTACATTTAAAGAGATGCATCATGAAAAAGATCCAATAAAGCTTTTAAAGGCAATTAAAGGTTTAACATTTAGATTCGATAGCAAAAAAAGAATATGAAATGAGTCTTGTTGAAGCAATCGACAAACTGTACCGATTCTATCAAGGAAAGGATATGCCCAACACTCAGTTCCTCAAGAAATTCAACAACCTGGTTGATGTAATTGAGCACTATGGTGGAATATGAAATGAGTCTTGTTGAAGCAATCGACAAACTGTACCGATTCTATCAAGGAAAGGATATGCCCAACACTCAGTTCCTCAAGAAATTCAACAACCTGGTTGATGTAATTGAGCACTATGGTGGAACTATAGGAGTGCACAAGAACATTACAGAAGACATTCTTGTGGAGTACACTGGCGGAACGTATGATAATGTAAATTGGAAACTGGCGTACACCGATGATCAAGTAAAAAAGAAACGGAAAAAGGAAAAGAAAGAATCCTAGCCAGGATGTTCCTTAACTGTGTCAATCACACCCACTATGGCTCCATGCTTGTCAAGTTGCACAATGATTAGGTAACTGGACGACGTGATGTATATCCCAACAACATATTTCTGCCTTTGCCCTCATCAATAACTGGAACAATGGTTATGAAAAACCATATCAAAATCAAAGTTACAATGGAACATCCTTTGCTCAAAGCGGATCAAGGTTGTTGAGTGGAATAGTTTGTTGGGGATGTGGCAAGGAAGGAATCACTTTAGCGGAATGTACCAATCCAACCTGCATCAAAAGGTTCAAAGCAAAGCAGGATAGAAAGCAATCAGGTACTGATAACTCCTCAATTCAAGGACAACACTTGAATGTGAAAGCAATAATTCAGGATTCAGCGGAAGATGGGAGCAACGAAAATGATTCGGATAAGGAATACAATGGATACTACGTCGGGAATGATTTCCATCAGCACGATGACAAAATTTTAAACAGCGGTCAAGGAAAAGTTGGTGACTCCCTCATATTGCTGGACAGTCAGAGTACGCACAGCACGTTTTACTCTTCGAAATTGGTACAAAACATCAGTGATGCTCCGAAACCACTTCGAATGATGACAAATGCGGGAACAATTATAAACAATCAACAAGCCGACTTACCGAACTATGGTATAGTATGGTTCAATCAGCACTTGATTGCAAATATAATCTCCATGTCTGAAACAGAGCGGAGGGGACATGTAATATCGTATTCTCCCGGATGTCTTAAGCTCACTGACAAAGACAATACATCCACAATGAGCTTCAAAATGAATCCATCAGGGTTATATGTCTTCATAGCACCAGATCTCGGATTAAGGCTTGTTCAAACCATCCATGAAAACAGCAAATTCCTCACACCAAGGCAGATAGAATCAGCAAAGCGCGCTAGGGACCTGTATGAAATGATTGGACGACCGTCATCCGTCGATTTCATAGCAATTATCAAAAACAATCTCTTACCAATGTTGATATCTCAGTCAAAGATGTCGAAAATGCTCAAAGAATCTTTGGGAAGGATTTGGGCAGTGTACAAGGAAAGACTGTTAGACTGCACCCAGACGCTGTAACCACAGACTATCTTCAAATTCCTCCTGATATCATGTCATTACATCAGGATGTGACAATTGCGGTTGATATCATGCACATTGATGGGATGCAATTTCTCATCACAACATCAGGGAACATCCAGTTTACATCAGTGGATCGGTTGGAGAGCAAGGAGTGGAGAGCTCTTATGACAAGTCTTGAAAAAGTCATTAACCTGTATAATAAACGAGGTTTCAAGGTTTGGACATGTTTGGGAGATGGTGAGTTTGAAAACCTACAAGATTCACTACTACACACGGGGGTACACTTGAACGTGTGCGCGTCGGGTGAGCACATACCGGAAGTGGAAAGAAAAATTCGCACGGTAAAAGAATGCATTAGGTCCATACTCACCACTTTGCCATTTGAAAAATTGCCACCAATTCTTGTCGCCCATGCTGTTATCTTCTCCACAATGTGGATAAACTTCTTCGCACCAAAAGGAGGAATATCCAATACCCTCTCACCACAGGCCATAGTAACAGGGCTGTCACCAAATGCGGATAAACACTGCAAAATTCCTTTCGGTGGGTATGCTCAAGTGTATGTGGACAGCTCACAAGGGAACAGCGTGATGAGGTCAAGGACTGTTGGAGCGATATCTTTGGGACCAGTGGGCAACATTCAAGGAACTTATAAGTTTATGAGTCTCCTGACTGGAAGACTCATTAACGCTCGGTCGTTTACTCCTTTACCAATGCCAGAAGAAGTCATAACACAAGTAGAAAGGATGGGAACATTGGTCTTCAACGAAGAAAATGAAATCAATGATATAAGTCTTGCATTGGGCAGCTATAGCGACATTAGTCAGGGAGAGTTAGCTGATTTATTAATCAACAATCAGACCCAAATGGAAACAAATGAAAATAATATTCCCGATACGGTTCCATCTCAAGCTTACGAAATGTGAATTGAAGGAGTGGACAACGAGGAACAAGATGAAATCTTTCATGATAACCAACAATCCGACATTCTAAGCGATAATGAAGAGCTGGAAAGTGAGAATGAAAGTGGAAATGAAAGTGGAAATGAGAATGAAAAATCTTTTCAGTCAGGCAATCATGAGGATTTGATAACCCATGACATTATTGAGGAGCAAGATGATAGAAACAAAATGAAGGAAGGACTCGATGCAGAGGATTACGCCAACAATAGCTCTGAAAAAGAAGATAGTATGTTAGAAACGATTGATGACTCCTCAAGAATTCAATACGTCACCAAACGAGGCAGAAATGTGAAAATGAGAAAAGACCTCTTCAATAACTATGAATTTCTTCAAGGGGGGCATGTTAAACGATAATCCAGATCAAGAATTTAAAAATATGTCTACACAATGGTCCCTGAAACAAGGGCTCAAACATTTCCCAAAGGAAACTATGGAGTTTATCTGAGCTTATGCAGCTACACAATATGAAAGTCTCCGAGCCAGTGGATTGATCGTTGCTGTCAAAACAAGACGTTTTGGGAACTTTGAACACTCTAACTTTCATTAAGAGGAAGAGATGCGGGCGCATAAAGGCTAGAACCTGCGCAGATGGTAGACCGCAGAGAGATTTATTTCAAAAATGGGAAGCTTCTTCACCGACAGTCAGGACGGAATCGGTACTATATACCTCTATGCTAGATGCCCATGAGGGAAGGATCATAGGAGTATACGACATACCTGGGGCTTTCCTCCACGCAAAGCAAACAGACCTAACATACGTCAGGATGACTGGTGATGCAGCGAAACTACTCGTTGAGATCTCGCCAGATACTTATAAGCAATACATGATATCAGAAAGGGGAAAATATGTAATATATCTTACTCTGAAAAAGGCTCTATACGGATGTATGAAATCAGCCCTCCTATTTTGGGAACAAGTTTCTGGAAAATTGATTGAGCGAGATTACAAGTTAAATCCGTACAATTCTTGCGTAGCTAACAAAGCAATAAATGGATCACAGATGACAATATGAAACGGTCCTAGATGAGGAGATTATGTGGTTGGAGACAATATATGGATCTCTAGTTGGGTCTAAAGGGAATTGTCATACATATCTAGGAATGGATATGCATTTCAACAACAATAAGCTCCAGATATCAATGAATGGATATCTGCACAAGATAGTTGATGAGTTTCCTTTCAAAATCATGGGGAAAACAATATCAACACCAGCAGCACCACACTTGTTTGACAAAGATAAAAATGCAATACCTCTGGACGCAAGTAAGACGAAAATATATCACCAAGTAGTTGCTAAGATTCTCTGGGCAGCTATCCGAGTACGTCCAGATCTGCTCACTACTTTGTCATATTTGACATGCCAAGTTAAAGCACCTGATGAGGATGATATGAAAAAACTTGTTCGAATGATTGCTTATATTCGTGATACAATAAACTTACCATTAACTCTTGGAATGGGGAATGCAAATGAACTTCGATGGTGGGTTGATGCGTCTTTCAGTACATGGTTTGAAATGAGAAGTCAGACTGGAGCCACTTTGTCGTTTGACATTGGATCAATATACAGCATGTTGAGGAAGCAAAAACTAAACACAACAAGCTCGACAGAGGCAGAAATAGTAGGAGTGCATGACGCAATGTTGCAGATTATTTGGTTTTGGCATTTCATCATAGCGCAGAAGGTCAAAATATGTCGCAATATCCTGTTCCAGGACAACAGAAGTGCAATATTGTTGCACAGAAATGGTACTAATTCAAGTTCACTAAACACGAGGCACATTAATATTCGTTATTTCTTTTTGAAGGATAAAATCAAATCGGGAGAGGTCGAAGTCGTGTTCTGCCCTTCAGAGGAAATGATTGCGGATTTCTTTACAAAGCCGATACAGGGTAAAAGGTTCATGGATTTGAGAAAAATAATTATGGGGGAACATGATGAACAAGGATGATTGCACATATTTTGAAGGAGTGTGTTGAGATATATATGGATATAGCGCCCTGCGCAAGTTTTATGACCGTTACGATAATGTGAGATTTCCGGGTAATTTATGTGAATGAATACGTGGTATCATACCAGATAAACGTTACGAGTAAGATGAGACGATGTGATGTTTTTGAATCCTTAGAAATCGTGATTCGACCACGATATGGGAATCCTTTGTTGATGGTGCGATATTCTCATAGTTTTAGTAATCTAGTGGTTCTAAAATAATAACAGCTTAAGATCGTAATCTTGGTTTAGATTAGGATTCTTTCAACACTCTTATCCAAGTATTTTTGAAGATTTTCAGTTTCAGAGTTGGTTCAATGTTTTTATTCTTGATACGAGAAATTTTGTTCTTGGTTCAAATGTCTTCGTTAAGCAAACCAAAGACAATGTGTGCACCTCATCAATTATTCCAAAACAGACCTCTGACGCACACCTAATCAAAAATTCTACAAAGGTTTCATTGTTCTTGAATAACCAGTCTTCATGTTCTTTTGCAATAGGCGCCTACTTGGAGCCTCTCAATTTGGATTTTACCAGAAACGACCTTGATCACACTTCATCGACACTTTTTCTCTCAAGGAAACATAGAAATCTACAATTCTAAGTCCAAATTGTTCCTAAGACCAGATACTTGATGCTCCAACCAATGTGTCTGTTTCATTATAATATACCAATGAATTGTGGTGAGAACTCATTAGAAAGCATTATAACTGACAGAAAACATTTTAAAATCTCCAAATTTTGCATTCAATCCGTGAATCTGGATGAATAATTAGAGAGAGAGAGAGAGAGAACTCCCTCTTGAATGCTTCCTGGTTAAGCCTGTAGGTAGCTAAGCTTAACTACTATCGGCGTAAAAAGAGATGTCAGGCAACTATCCCTAAATGAAGACTTACTTCTAATTACTTAGTTTCGGTATTCCCAACCTTATAGCACTAACAATAGCTTCTATTTCACAATGGTAGTATTCCTAACGTTATAATATTAGCATGGCCTCTGGTTCACGTAATGAATAATTAAAGACAGGTTTTGAGTCCTGATGAATCCCGTAGTATGACTATAAATATACCGCAGACTTCCAGCCCTCACCCCCTTGGATTCTTCAAATGCCACAAAGCTAAGTTTGGTGACACACCAGGAAGTTACGTTTTTTAATCAAAGTCTAGTTTACTAGGCAGGTTATCGTAAGTTCTGACTGATTTTATGACATTTTAAAATACTTCCATGCAGTACATCAGAAGAGTGAATATCTTGAAAATCGAGGCTGCTGAAAGTATTGGCCTATACTTATTCCCTAATCTTTCCTCCTTTCTTCTTATTATTCTTTGCTTTCTTCTTCTTTGCCTTCGTTGGTGCTGGAGTTGGAGCCAAAGTTGGCGCTGCAGTAAGGGGGGCAGGAGTGACTGGAGGATGAGGAGCATGTCCCCTAATATTGCAAGTGCATCCACTTTCGTCAACCTGCGATGCAAGTAGTTCACAACGTTCAGCTGATATCTCTCCGTTGACTGCAGCCGATTGAATTTGAGAGCATGGAACCGGTGGATGATCTGGGGAAGTAAATGTGTCATCGGGATTAGAGAAGCACATGCCTTCATCGCAGAGATTGCAGCCTCCATCAACAATCTCAGGACAGTGACCGATGGTGGAATATATGAGGAAGGCAAAGAATAAGAGAATAGAACGAATCATGTTTCAATTGATGCTTCCTTTGTATCAAAGTTTAATTTTTATGGAGCTGCAATTCCCTCAATTCCAAAATCGTCATAATTGTGTAGGATTCAAACATATTTCCTTTTGTATACTAAGGCTTGTAGAATTTGTACCTATAATGTGATCTATGGGCTGAGCATGATTCGAGAGGATTCGATCAGCGCAGTCCAATTGAGCGATTCAACATTCCAAGACGTACGAGTTTTTTTTCCCGAAGGCTATTTGTATTGTGCTATGAGTCGAAATGACTGCATAGGAATAAGCCACGTCAGTGCATAGCAACCATACGTTCAATATTAATACTCCAATCCTTATTGCTATTTTCTCAGAGGGAAAGGTGACATTTTGATCGACTTTGATATTTGCGTGAAAAGGAAGATTCTCCAATAGAAAAGTGCTTGATCAAATTACTTATGCTGAATCCACTGTCTATTTTCAAAAGGACAAGAACCCACAGTCTATTTTCAAGATGACAATAATCCACAATGTTGATTTAGTACTAGGAGGTTGAGTTTTTCTGTGAATCAGAAATTAGATTCAATGGAGCTGTAAATTTTCTCAGTTGGATCATCATGGGACAATTTGATCTGAATTGCTGTTTGCGACAAACCCTATCGTATGAATTCATACGGTATTTCTCTATACTACAAGAAGGTAATGGACAATAATAAAAAAAACGACAAGGCATGATAGGCTTTTGTGTGCTAGAGGAATGGACTCCTCTGGGATGCTTATCGCATCTTTTTTATTTCTAAAAGTCCCAAACCATTAAGAGTAAAAGCTTCTACATTGAATGTCTCCACAGAATGAACATCTTTTTATACTGTACACCTTTAAAATACACACTTGCATCTTAAGTGTGCTTTACCTTGCTCAGAATGAGCACCTGCTTTTCCGGAACATTGAACACTAATCGGATATAAGTACCGGCAAACTCAGACTGATACATTGACAGTATATTTAGGTTTGCACAATGGGAAAGGGATTCGTGTTCTTTACTTGATGGAAACTCTGAATTCAGTATGATTGAAACATGAGGCTTGATTGGCAAGTTATAGCCTCCTTTTCAGTAAGATATGTGAAGTGCAATTGGGGTTTGAAAAACAGATACAAATTTCTGTGACCTTACTTCGAGTCATGAGAAAATTCTTTCATACACAATATGCTGATTGGTTCTCATCGACTTTGTCAGTTATTTCATGGAATAACTGCAAGAAGTAAGGGGTAAATATATTGTCTATGTTGATCTTTACAAGCAAAAAGAAACCGACCAAAGGTTTCTTTCAGAATTTCATCGAAATTTGTAGCATTGCTTGAGTGTTTGATAAGCTTTCAAGATCTGATCTCTCTAAGACTTCCTCCTTTATCTTATTCTTGACAATACCACATATGCTCTTGGGATCATAACTTGTAATGCTGTTTCGGAAATGTGCTTCTGAGATTGGTGATAGATTCTTAAAAGACTCAAAATAAAGAGATTATTACTTTAGATAATAATTCTGGGATTAAAATAATAATCCAATTTGATTAGTGAGGTTTTGTTTATCAAGCTGCACTCTCCTGATGACAACTTTTATTCGTTTCGAGAATTTTTGATCCCAAAGTTTACTGGTCAAACGACTATCGTATACTTGTTTTCGAACTTTAAGGAACCCTTCCGACACTGAGATGTTCTAAGGTTTTTCCTATAAGGATGATACAGAGCATTCACGCTCTTCAATTGTTGCAAGATTTCTCATCACGACATCAACTTTTCCGTTTTTTCCCTGTTCATTATCATCATGTTAGCTGCTACTTCAGCCTCTCCCTCTGCATCACGTCAACATACAACTCGTCCAATTGTAACAGGTACATCTGTGTTGGGAATTAAGTACAATGGCGGCGTAATGTTAGCAGCAGATACGTTAGCATCATATGGGACCATGGCCAAATACAAAAATGCTCGTCGATTGGAATCTATTGATGGTGTTTTAGTTGGGGCCGGTGGAGAAATATCTGACTTTCAAGCGATTATTCAGTTATTGCAAGCCAATGCCTTGGAAGAGCAGTGTCGAAGTGGACTATATGACGTCCATTCCACCAATGCCAAGGAAACCTGGAATTATCTCCGCTCTGTGATGTACAATAGAAGAAATAAGATGAATCCACTTTGGAATGACTTAGTCGTTGCAGGCTTGGATGAATCAAAGCAACCCTTCTTGGGATGGGTGGATAAGATTGGGACGACATTTCATGATGACTTGGTTGCCACTGGATTTGGATCCTACTTGGCAATGCCTATTCTACGTGAGGCCTATAGACCTGATTTAACTGAGGGAGAAGCTCGTGCTCTCTTGGAAGATTGCCTTCGTATTTTGTTTTATCGTGATTGTCGCGCGTCGAATCGAGTTCAGATAGCCAAGGTGGAAGCGGACTCTGGAGAAATTCTCATATCGGAACCCTACGAACTTGATACACAGTGGGATGCTGCATCCTTTGTATCACCCGTTGCTGATTTGGATGGAGATGGCGGCTGGTGATGAATAGTTAACAAAATCAAATGTAACATTCAGTCAAATATACCATCACCGTTTCTAGATGCTATATCTTGATCCAAGATTTCTCGGAACATGTAGTTAAGAATATCTTGCTAATTAAGGACGATTTCATTTTTATACTCATCTACTAAAGCTAAGATACTCTCCTATCATTCACTGAAGGTGATGAGTAGCGAGCAGAAAATTCCGAATTATTCATTACCTTTTTCTTCTACTTGCCTTTACGAGAGGAGTGACGCTAATTTAGAAGCTAAGCAAATAGCGATTTTGAGAGTTACAGGCATAGGAATAGTGAGGAAACAAATATACGAAAAGAGAACATTACCTAATCACCTAAGCTATGTGTGCAACTGATCGAGCATGCTCCAAGCCAAAGTACATCGCTGGGTATGTTCCTAGCCAAATTAAATCGCTGGGTATGTTCCTATCCAAATTAAATCGCTGGGTATGTTCCTAGTCAAATTAAATCACACCGGGATTCAACTAAAAGGACAACTCAAGATAGTAATTTTTTTCTTATTCCGACTTCAAAAGTTTCCTGACCGATTTATAAAACTTAAATTGAAGGAATTAAGAATGTGAATTGAGTTGGATGATTTCTGTAATACTTGATAAGAATATTTGAATTCAGGGTTGTGACTGTTTTAAGTGTTATGGAGAAAGAGAAGGAACATTAGTACTCTTTACGCATTAGAATCAAATGTTGTGTAGAGAGAAGGAATGATTATGACCTTTAAACATATGGCTTTGTGATCGTTTGAATCCATTCCTTTTTTACTCCTATTTGCATGCTAATTGTATAGATGGGAGGATCTTTGAAGTATTATATTTGATATCACAACAGTAGACTTTGCTCTATTAAAGTGTAAAAACAGAATCTTTGCTCTATTAAAGTGTAATAAACTGAATGTGTTGAATTGAAATTGTGTCCCATAGTATCCTATCATTTCCAGTACTGCAACTCAGAGACTACTATTTTTTTGTCAAAATCTTTTTATGCTACGATTGTTGGCAGCAACATTCACTGTTGTCGCAACGACGGCAGACGATGCTGTTTGGTTAGTCCCCTATGTTACCTCACCTCAGCTTTCAACGCAATGTCGTTTGTTACATGCCTTAATCTTTATTGGGACATTGGAATTCATGGTATTGGGTTGTGTTGGAATTGCAACAACTGTTGGATCTGTGGTACCGCCCAACAAGGATTACATTCTGAGTATGATTGGGGCTATTCTTTGTTGGAGTATTGCATTATTTCTCATTCTAAGGAAGCTTCAGAGACGAAGGAAGCAACAACAGTATCAAAAGATAGGCGACGAGACGTTGCGGCCTACTTCCAGTATGGATGATGGTTCGGTGGAAAGTCCAAAGCTTGTACCTTCTTATGACGACGATGGGTCTAGCTATGATTCTGTGATCGTTGTGCCAAATAATGAAGTTAGTCTTTCCTTCAGCCCAACTTTGGTCGCTTCGTTGACAGTACTCGGTTCCCTGGATGAAGTTTCTTATTTCCCAGGGCTCTTGGTGGGACATGTCTTTTCCCCTTTTGATTTGTGTCTAGGTTCAGCACTTGCAGCAACGATTATTGTTGTTCTGATTTCTTTCTGCTTGACACGTTGCCGTCCTCTATTGGAATGCTTGGATCGGATTCCATTATATGGTGTCTTGTGTGGATTTGCAACTCTGTTAACTGTTGACGCAATTTGGGATTACATGAAGTCTTCTTCGACCTCTCCTTAAGCTTAGGATGAAGGATACAATTACAATATGCTGTATATACAGAAAAATGCATTCAGGAAATAATGGGCATTAAACTCACTTTATTTATGTAAGAAAAATGTTCCATTATCTTATTGTATATAAATGGGAACGAATGACAACGACTCAAATATCATATTTTTCAAGATCTACTTCATGAAATTTATCTTTAAACTTCTGCTTGAGATGAAACTGGAATAGGCAAAGTCACATTTAGAGAAGGGACGTTAAACAGATTTCGTAACAGAGAAGGTAACTGTTTCCTTCGCTTTACCGCCATTTTGTCCACCACGGCGAACTACTTTTCCATCTTTGGAAACAATGAAGTAGCTTGGAGAGCCGTCAGAATAGGGATATCCGTCACGAATCGTAAATATGTAATTTCCAACTGGCAAACACTTGTCATAGAATAACTTACTTCGTACAAAGTTTGATAAATATTCATCATCTTGATAGCTCAGGGTGGCGCTCTGATCAACAATTAACGCATTATCTTTGACTCTACGAACATCCCAAGTGATCAGATTTGGATAGTCATCGAATAATATTTCAAGCTGAAAACGAGATTCAAGTTTAGAGCATGAGGCTGAGTCACCAGACAAGAATGTTGAGACACTTGTAGAGTCCATATTCTTTAGTCGAACAAGGGTTCGCTTATTCATTCGGATACTTAAATAGGAAGGTTCATCCAAAGAATAAACGTCGGTAACGTTAAACTCATAAACTGTTTGTCGTGGAATACACAAACGTTGTTTTAGAACCTTGTTGGCAAAATCAATTTGAGGTTCGATGCTAATCAATGATTGCAGTATTGCATTTTGTGATCCCCATGGAATATATTCGAAGGATGTGCCTTCTGGATAGTCACCTAAACGAAGCTCCAACTGAATTTCCGCTTCACCCTTGCTGCATGGTTCCAAACGACGACGAAATTCGTTGAACTCATCATACATGCGTTGGACTTGACCAGGAGTGAATTCTGATGAACAAGGTGAGTAATCCATGTAATTTTTCACCGGATCCTTCCCTGTTAACTTTGGGCATGTATCTAAGTTGTTCACACAGCACTTGTTACACTCTAGTCCTGTAGGACCCGCGTGCTGGGGAGTATCACTAACTAGGTCATTCAAATTTGATTTGAGACAACTATTCCCAGCGAATGTGTGAATCAAACCTAACCAATGCCCTAGCTCATGTGTCAGCGTGGATTCTTCGTAAATATATTCGATATCGAGCCTTGCAAGGCCACTTGCACAAAGAAATATATAGTCAGATTTTGTGTAAGTTCCGACAGGAAACATTCCATACATGTCAGGATAGGTAGCAAAATTATTCACACAACCGGAAGGTCCACCATCAGCAATAATGACATTAGCAATATCAGCTCCACCTTCTCGCAAGGAAGCAGAAATGGTATCTGCTAGTTCTGTGTTATCCCTGACGCTTCTAGAATCCGTGGGGTAAACCTCACCATAGACCCATTCGTCATTGATTACTCGAGTTGTTTTTAAGTGAGAAAATCGAAAGGGAGTTTGATCATATTGTCTATTCAAGAGATCCATCTGATATTTAATATTTTCATCTGTAGCATACTGAGAAGTTTCACTTTCTTGAAGTGAGTCTTCGATAACATGAAAAATTATATCAATATTGACACAACCGATACAGAGCTTTTTGGTGGAACGTTGTTGATGTTTTATCTTGTAGCGTTCCGTCCTAATCTCTAGACTTTTCATAGCATGCGGACTTGGATCTGGAGTTCCACATCCGGAATGGTGAGCATGACTGTGGTCGTTGCCTTCCAAGTGAACACCATAGACACTTGAACAGAAAAGAAGGTGAAACAAAATATAATGCAATGAGGTCATTTTCATATTTCACTTTTGAAAAATTGTGCCAAGGTATGATTAGATAGGGAATAAATTAATCGCATGAATCATGGTTGGCATCACGAATGTTACTTGGTCGCGAGTTAGTAACAAATTCTAGTGAAGTCAAAAGACATGTTTGTCGGAACATGTCATCCACACTATACGCAGAAATTCTTTTGGTATAGGCATTGGTCATAAAAACAAATGTGCCATGATGTATTACAAGACGTCAGCATGTACGTTGCCATTGAAAGTTCAAAGACTACAACACTCAATCCGCTGACAAATCCTTGGTTTAAAGACTGAGGAGAAAGGGAAGGGAGGACACATCTGTCAGAAGAGAGCTTGCCCATAAAGCAGATTTTGGAATGTAATGTTTTGGGGAGAAATTTAGTGGTGAAATACAGGCAAAAGAAACACTACATGGATTCGCTTTATTATCAAGGACCAATGTTGGTATAGAACTTTTGAGCGCGCAATGAAACCATGAGAAAAGCTATTCTTCATGAAGACAACAAAACACTCACTTAAGATGCAAACAAGAGAATCTATTTTCTGGCAAAATGTCTATTGTTGACCATTAGCAAGTAATGAAGGGCAAGAATAAAGGGGAACATGTTTGGGATGGAAATATGTCTATCTCCTTTTGACTTACTCCATGACTGTATTGCATTGCATGAAAAGTTTTAAAAGTTGAATTCTTCTACACTGCCTAACCTATATATTGATTCAGACATCATGTCTTTGTCTCACCATCACCACAATCTTTTTCTCAAATGTCAGATGTATAACAATTTTGATGCGCTAAAATTAGTTTTTGAAATTCTTGTGGAGAAAATCCAGACAGAAATATCTGAAAATGGCGTGATGATAATGATTGATTCAGCCAATTGAACAAGGCTGAAGTTTTTGGGACTTTAATTCTAATAATCTCAAACTCAAATTCACAACCCTCTCCATAGAAACTTTTATAATCCATTGGGTGAAAATGTCTTGACTATCCGTTCATTGTGAACCTATTTTACTTGTAAATGTTTGCCATAAAAATGAACTTACATAAAGTTTTAATCTTAAAGTAGGATGTGATAGTCAAGAAATACATCGCCCAAAAAGGATTTTGGGTTTTCCCTTTTCTTTTAAACATCAAATATTTACATCAAAAAATAATACAACTCAATTTCCCTTAGTCAGCGCCGCTAGTGTCATCACCACTGCTGCTGCTGCTGCTGCTACTCCCGATATTGTTGCTTCCACTGCTACTGCCATTACTGCTGCTTTCACCACTGCTGCTTTCACCACTGCTGCTTTCACCACTACTGCTTCCAGAATCTTCTTCCAATATGGCATTATGGAAGCCTGATAAACCAGAGTTCATTTGTGATGGGATGAGGTTGGATTTCGATTGCTGTTTGCTTGTGAGGTGGAGTTTCTGAGCTAAAATCTGTTGTGATGTTAATGATTCTGTAGTCGCTAACCCCCAATCGATATCTCCAGTTCCAAATACTTGCGAAAATTTTTCATCATCCGATCGCGATGCATTCGATGCAAATGTGGATGTCAACGTCGTCGTGTGTGTCGATGCTAGAGAGGACTTTCGGAAGGCTTCTTGTTCAGGAGATGTATCATATTGATATTCTTGCTCATAATACTCATCACCATCATGCCATGTATCGCCAGTATGATTGTCATTTAATGTTCCGGAAGCACCAAAGATGTGATCAGCATCACTGCTACCATCATCTTTAATTTCTATCTTTCGTCGATTTGATTTCACAGAGTACATGAATATGGCTATAACGCAAATTGCCATTACGCTCCCAGCCAATGCAGCAACGTAAATTGTGCCTGGATATGTTTTTTTTCGAGCATGCTTTTCGTCATCGAATTCCGTATTATTTTGAATTTGTATAGCTGACGGGCTGAGAGTGAGTTGAGACCGTTCTGCTTCGTAGCCTTCATCAATCTGATACACAGACTCGGAATTGATTGAATCCAATTCCGATTGCAGTTGTCCGCTATCAATTGCCAAATCAATGGACTTCACGATTTCCCTGATTGCACTCTCAGGTATTCGAGTTCCTGCCAAAATTTGAAACAAAACAATAAATGATTGGCAAAATGCACCAATCTGTGAACTTGAGCACATGACATCAACAACTTCTTCGATTTTGCTGCTGCTTGTGATGTACTTCACGTCTATAGTACTATTTGTAATGATTCTGGATACTAGGTGCTCAAAAGCTAGCAAAATATCAAGATACCAAACCGTACCCGAAACAAAACCGGATGCACTGATTCCAATCAGATTTGATGCCACGAAAGAAATAGAGACATTGTAGACCGATTCATTGAATCTATAAGTAATTCCATTTGATGGAGATTGAATAATTGGCGAAGGAGAGGGTAATATGGAAGGAAAGGGATCAATCGAAATTTCAGAGTTTTCCTTTTCTAAAAGTGCTTCAAGTTTCCCTCGTTGAATTGCCATACTTATGGCACTTGTGATTTCTTCAAGAACTGATTTCACGTTAGTTCCTTTTGCAATAGACAGCTTGCATCCTGCAGTAACATAGTGACAAATAATTTTCCCTTTCAATGTAGCGGGACATTTAGTTTCGTTAAAGTTGGTAATTTGACCACTCATTGGAACGTACGATACACCGATTGAATTGCGTTTCAACAACGAATTTACTTCATTTGTAGATTCCAATGTTTCATAAGTTACATTTTCGGCCAGCTCATTGTAGGCACTGCTTAGAAGAATAATCTCCTCTGAGGTCAGTGTGCTTTTCCCAGCTGCCCTTGAAATTAGAAAATAGTTGATTGCATCAAGCACTGTTGAATTAACTGATTCATAGATGGGCATAAATTTTGTGGGTTCTCGTGTAGGCTTTGATGGCGTAGATGACGGAATGGATGTGAGTATCAAAGTGGGTAAGGCCGATTTGTCTGTGGATGGTGCATCACTGGACGGTGTTGGAAATATTGATAATTCAGGACTGGCGTTAGTCGATTGTGCCATTGACGGCGTCGAAGATGAAGCCATATTGGATGGTACGACTGATGCTATGAAAATTTCACTTGGTAGATTCGAGGCTTGAGAGGGTTGATACGTTGGACTTTTGGAGGACTCAGAGTTTTGGTAGTCATTCATCGATGTCGGACTTTCGGACAAGAAAGTGCTTTCTGTCGTAGGACTTGTGGTTGTTTCTGCTTCCGCAAACGGTACAGGTGTCGAAGGTGGCTGAGTTACGAAATTAATTGGTGATGGAAAACGTGATATCGTGCTGTGGATTGCCTGATTGGTTGCATTGCAAATCTGTTTCAGGACAATCAGCTGCTCCCTAGTCGGGGATGAACCAATTTCAGAACCTGATATATCTATTCCTCTTTTATCGGATAGCAGCTGAGAAAAATTAATTCGCAACAGAAGGGGAAGATGATAAAAATCAGGACTTTGTAAGGCAGCATTACCCCCAGATAATTCAAAGACAAAAGATACATATTCCGACCGATCCATTAAGCTGTTTCCATCCTGATTGGCTTGAGCAAGGCTCAGAAAGCAGCGAAGTGCATTGAACTCAACCAAAGTCGAAGTTTCTCCCACGATAGGAGAAAGGGATGGTTTATTACAAGGAGACCTAATTTCGGTTTCAGTCACTAATCGATTCGATTGGGCACAAAACTCGATCAGAAATTCTTTGTCCTCAGCCGTTGCTTGATCAGTGGGTCGTGCTCCCATTAAGGGAATAACTCCATTGCTGCTTACATCGAGGTAATAATCAAGGAGTGGCTTAGGAAGATCCTCTAATTTTGTAATACAATGAAACGATTGTGATGATAGAATGTTGAGAAAATTTATGTATTCAATGCCATCCAATAATCCATCGGAATGGTAGGAATCATCAGATAATGTCATAGCGACGAAACAATAGCCATTGTAATTGTTGGTTGTCGCTCGAATCCGTTCATTTCGAGCCAATATGTTCGAAAATCGTAAGTTTCGAGACTTTTGAGTCATTGTCGTGATGGGCTGAATCACATCTGTCAGAAGACAACATAACCCTAAGAAGGATTCTTCTTCCTCTTGCCTATCACTATTGTACCTGACTTGTATTTGTTCCAGTTGATGAAATGCAATTTCGAATCGCTGAGAGAAAGTTTGAAAATAAGTGTCGCGACTAAATGTTGTATCAGGAGGTAATCTATTCCATGCAGAAAGCAATACAGCCAAGTATTCACTCCATTCTAGATATCCATCTGAATTGGAATCGGCCTCCATTAAAGTTTGACAACACAAGAATCGATCATCAGTTGGATTGTCATGGAATGGATGGCCCGTCAGAGAGAGACAATTTATGGCATAGAAACCAAAGATGAGCCACCGGAAGAACATTTGAAACAACAATCTCGCCTCTAATATTCAAAAAAATATGCAGTCGACGACAAGCCCACACACCGGAGTGCAATGGTGCCGTCCTTTACGATAGGAAATGCTCTCCAACGTTTCGTCCGAAGCCAAAGAAGAGGGGCTTTAATCGTTGGGTTACAATGTATTTTTGACAAAAATGGGACATTGTATTGTAGAAAGGCTGTACAACCCAAATTTTCATGATAACGGTATTTCCTAAATAGGAACAGACGGATAAGCAAATAATTACACGTTGTATCTAAAGTCACTGGCAAGAAAATTCTTTCCTTTGGAATTGGGAATCAGGCGTCGAGATTCTAGGTGTTTAGGAAAATCTTTTAACAAGTAACTATTAAATGCGCATGGCACTTTCATGATTTGGTTGGGAGCTATCGATTCATGTTGCATCATATTTCCAATGATACTTACAATCACACATCCATATGCCAGGTCCAGCTGTGGAAGAAATAATAGCAAGAAGCAAACAGGTCATAGGCTATAGAGACCTTACTTGATAATCTTCATGTGGCCAACTCTTTGACAAAAAAATCAGGTCAATCCATAATGACAACTTCTTCATCACAGATGCTTTCCAGATTTGCAATTCCAATATCATCAGTATGCATTTCATTATTGTAAACATCATCTGTCTTTGGGATTGCATTGAAACAATAGAAAAGTATGGTGACTCTTATTGAGGCTGAGTCATGTGGTCACCAGCAGCAAAGCAGCATCTACTGTGCCAGTAATGCATGCAATCATGCCTTTGGTGGCTTCCAAACGTCATGTTAAAAAATTTTGGTATCTCCAAATGTTGTGAAAGTTAAGATTACGTGCAGTGTCATTACATCTGCATATGGTTGGTTAAGATGTTTTGAGGGTGAGAGTCCAATAAAGATAAAAACTAGAAAAAGTGCTGTAACCGTTTATGTGCCATACAAAACCATATGCTCAATAATTCATAATGTTCCACTAATGTCATGGTTTTAAATTATCATTCACTTTGCTTGATTTTCAAAAATATCTGTTATTCAAGTCTTTGTTCTGATTGAAGCTGATAATTTTTACACTATAGTTTACATTCATCATAGTTTCATTCATTAAATTCTATGAATTTGAATAGCACGAGAAGTAGGAAATGATTATTAAGGTTTGGTAGAGAGCTAAACGAAAAAAATTAGGAGCTATCTTGTACTCACCCAATCACGTATGAATATAGAAAGTGCAGTCTTGAACTCACTAGCTTATCAGAATCGATATTGCTGAAAGCTGAAAATAGGTCAATACAATTAACCATGACAACTTAGATATCTGCGAGGTTCCAAGGGATCTTTGTGCTATCTAAGCCTAAAAAGCACATGAATCGGGACTTCCTGATTCGATCGATTTGATGCTCAAAATAATTCTCGTATATGGAGTGGAATGATCAACTTCGATTGCAATGTAATCAATGTTCCTACGTCTCTTCAAGTTTCAACTTGGAAGGTGAGAAAACAATAGGACTTTCATTGGAAAGAGATAAATTTCTCATTTCTTGAGAAATAATGTCGCCTCTCAGAAATTCTATCATTGATCTCTTCTTTCCCGCATCTAGTTCGCATTTGGGGCATATTTCGACAATACACGGAACAGTGCTTTCGAGGCTGCCATCGAGAGATTCGTCTGACTTGGAAAGGGTATGGTCTATATGGAAGTCTTGCTTCTTTTGTCGTTTCGGAAGTCGTATCCATTCATCATCTCTACCTAGTATATTGGAAGTAGAAGGTTGAAAGTTACCGCAGAATGAGTTTGTCCTTAGGGTTGAGAGCAGTTCTTGATAAGAGTGGTCTTGGTGGAATGTTGCTATGTCACTCTCGCTTTTTGAAAAGAGATTGTTGTGATCAATCTTCGAAGTGTTCTCAGTGAATCTCCAAGATGCATTTAAAGTGCTCAGCGTTTTGTCGTCGCTTGAATTGCGTCTCATGTCAACGGTTTCAAAAATGAAAAATCTGGCAATGCGTGAATGGAGGGGCTTTCTAACTTGAATACCAAATCCAAGTACTGTAATATTGAAGTAAGATGTTTCATATTTAATGAAAAAACAAAAATTGCATTGGGTTAAGAAGTGTACCATAAACATTGTTGAACCCATAAATGAACAAAGGCCAATTTGTAATTCAATATGCAATTCTACGTCAGCGTTATATATTTATTTAGTGCAACTCAAGTCGAGACAAAAAGTATTCAGAAGTAGAAGTTCGCTTCAAGTTGAATTTGAAGGATGATTGTTCATTATGGTCACAGGGAACCCCCTGGAATTCCAGACTTTCCTATACGAAGGTCGTCATCCTCGATACTTGCTTCAATGCAATTCTCTTCCAATCGGCTATTGCGAAGTATAAATTAACAATCGTCACAAAAAGCAAAAGCAAGAAATGACATGAAGCTAGGTAAAAAGGAACAAAGAAATTGTGTATGGTAATTTTAAAATATCAAATAGAAAGCATGACTCTATAGCACATTGTCTTCGTTGTCTCGTCATTATTGGAAACTTCAAAGTAAAACAATTGAATCAGCAAATGAATCTTGGAGACAAAAAAGAAAAGAAAATGAGTCTCGAACTCTCAGATAGTAAAAAGAGAGAAGAAAATAAGAGAGTTTCACTTTTGTTGATTTGACGTTGCCACGATGTACGAGGGAATAATTGTTAAACATTTCCTAGCATTATTTAGTGCCATTTAGAGCATTTGTGGAGTATTTGGCTAGCCAAAAAGATAGGAAACCACAAGTGCTATATGATAAACACAAATTGACAAAAATGAAATAAGAAGATTCAGAATAAGTCAAGAAATTTGGAATGCTGAGTAACAAGTATCCAAGAGGATAATGTCTGCAAGAAGTAATAGAATCAAAGTACATCCTGTGGAAGGAGAGTTAGTGATATATCTTGACGCATGAATCAAGAAGATAGTACCTAACATTATAGATTATGAGCAATATCTATTGACCAAGAGATGTCTTTGTGTATCGGTAGTGGAGGTTTTCCCTATTGTTACTTCAAGTAAAAAATAATAGCATTAAGATATTCTTATATTTACACATCTTGTCCTGGACAGTTACAACTTAACTGTCATTTTCATTACTCTCACAAATTTGGATCATCAGACAAATTTACTGATGACTAAATGTTGCTTGTAAATGGAAAGCATATTGAATACCTTCCAAGGCCGATCTATCTAGATGGTGATAACCTTGATCTTCATAAGATCAGATTATAAACCCAATGCTTCAATATCTTGGGAGTTGAAGTTCAACTCCCAGCTTGTCCTTATTGAGAGTTGAAGAGTTGCTCCCAACACTTCAATCAAAAGGTGCAAGCACAAGATTGAACAACTCTACAAGAGAAGGTCAACCATCTCTTCAAGAGAAACTGTAAAATTACACAAGAATAGTCTAAATTAGATTATAATTTACGTTGTGTCTATTCTGCACACAGCATAGAGCAGGTAGAAGGATTACATGACCAACAAGTACTGGCAAGGGCTATAGTCAGAAAGACAAGGCAACTAAACAAAGATGATGATGTACACTATATTGAATCTGCCAAGAAAGCCAGCAACTGCATAATGATGACAAAATGTTTAATACATAAAGTTACTCAACCATTTGAGTATGGAAATGAGTTGGATATGAATCTATTTATGCCAGAATTAAGTGAATCAACAAACAACAATGATTCAACAATAAAAAGAGAAGATTAACTTTTTACTATTCATAGATTAAATCTCATGCAACCTAAATCTTTCAAAAGCTTATGCATTTCTTTTTAAACAGAGTAACAAGGTACTTCTGACAAAGATTCAGGCCCGTGCAGATTATGAAGTAATGAAGAATGATCCATTGAAGCTTGTATTGGCCATAAAAGATTATTCTTCAAACTATCACAAATTTGATTAATCATTGCAGATGCAATTAAGAATTTGCTTATTTTAAAGCAGCGGGATGATGAGACATTAATTGATTATTCCGGAAGGTTCAAAATTACCAAGGAGATCCCGATAAGTCTTATTGGAAGCCTAAAAGAACTACATATATAAACTCACTAGTGAAAGAAAAGTCTGAGTGGAAACAAGAAAAATAGAATGACTAGCTGGAAAAAGAGATAGTTGAACATTTGATGTCATTTATCTATAGTGACAATGCTGACAAAGCCAAGTATGGAACAGAGCTTGATGACAGGAACAAGAAACAGCAGACAAGGTATCAACATAGCAGCAGAGTAATTCAAATATGAGTAACCCACCACAGTCATGAATGTGAGCACAAGTCCAACATGACCTTTCAATTAATCAAACAATAACTGAGATGAAAGAATGGTTTTACTGAACAGTCAATCTTCTCTAGACATTGCTTGTAACCCTAATTGGGTGGAGAACATACATAACCCTGTAGAAACAATATCAACTTCAAGCAATGCAGGAGAATCCTTGTCAACAATGAGGCTACAGTAGCTGGGTTCGGATTAGTCTGGGTTTATGACAAAGCTATGACAAACCTATTTAGTCTAGCAAAAGTAATAGAGTCACATCTAGTATAATTTGATTTAAGCAAAGAAGATGCATTTGTAGTGCATTGAGGTGAGATTTGCTTTACTCTGTCTGAGTCATGAGACACTCTACTATTATCAGCCAATATTTATAACACAAAAGAAGCACCATGATTCAAGAATGCTACAAATATAGTAATATTAGTGATGGAAAAAATACTTTCTTTACAAAGCATCAAGTTGATCGAGCAACTAGTGCCCGCAGATTATTTCACACCCTTGTATACCTGACAATTCAAGATCTCAAGACAATATTCAGGTCAAATGCAATATCCAACTGTCCAATAACAATTGAAGACATTAATGTAGCTGAGAAGATTTATGGAAAAAATAAACCAAGCTTGAAATGTACGATTACATGGCATTAATAAACTTCAGTTGTCCACAAAATGGTGGAATTCTGCAGCACCACAAAATATTGATCTATGTATTGATGCAAGTATAGTCAATACAATCAATTTTCTTGCATGAATGTTGATATGCATTGAATATTGAACAGCATATTTTATTCCAATGAAAACATTGTCACGGTACAGGAGTATACAAGAGAATATATTTAACTTTTATCATAGTGCTGGATTCCACATTCACACAATCTCATGTGAAAGTAAGTTTAAACCATAATAGGAAGCTTGAAATCATCATGGAACTTCCGTCCAAACGACACAAGTACACAATAACATGTCCCTGAAGCTGAGCGCAATAACTGAGTAATTATCAGAGCGACACATCTTTTCATCACATTCATTCACTGCTGTAATTTATCTACAGTATTTTTGAAAATTTGCACTCACCGACTTTTTGAAAACATAAAAAGGTTAACGGTTAGTTGGTGTAGATGTAACGGTAGAAAAGAATGTAACATCCTTCATTCGGGGCAGGAAGAAGGCAATCAACGAAACAATAATTCACTGCGATTCAAAAGAGAATTCAACAATTGATTTTCTTCTGTACAACTATAACTTGTAAAGACCAATCGATAAAGCCAATTTGATCGTAATTAATAGGGAAGGTTTTGAATATATAATAATTCCTATATTCCATGAGCAATTCCAAACCCACGAAAATTTGGATTCGTGGAGATGGCGCGGACGGTTCGAATGGAGGAAACGGAGAAAAGGGTATAGATGGTGTCGAAGAAATCATATGCCATCTTGAAGATCAGAAACAAGAAAATGAACATCGCCAACACGGAACAAGTGGTAGTGATGCCACAAAGGCAAAGCCCGGAGGTAAAGGACAAGATATTGTCATCACTCTCTCCACTGTTTCACAACATGCAAAGGAAGAGGATCACAATTCATCCGATAGTAGCTTAAAGTCATTGTCAAATATGGATGGTTATCATGTCCAAGTCCATGCCACATCATCTGAATCCAAAGTTCTTTGGGATGAATCCTATCCACTTCTTACTGTACCCACCATCGGTTGGTCCTCTAGGGGAGGAAACGGTGGAAACGGCGGAAGAGGTGGAAATGGTGGCTGTGGAGCACTGGGACCTTGTGGTATCGATGCCCAACCTCCACATTTTCCCGGTACAAACGGAGGTCCGGGTGGCAATGGTGGGAAGGGTGGTGCCGGATCTCATGGCGCCAATGGGGGGAAGGGGGGGACTGTGACAATATCGGTATCCGAAAATGATGCCTACTTACTCATGCTATTGGACCCTCCACAATTTGACACGTCTGTACTGTCGGGAGGGAAAGGTGGCAAACCAGGACAACATGGCTTGGGAGGTGCAGGAGGTCCCGGTGGACAAGGTGGTAAAGGTTTGTCGGTATCCTTAGATGATGGCAAAAAGAAGAAAGTAGTAACCATACCCGGGGGGAAAAATGGTATATCAGGAGTTGCAGGACCAACTCCTGTTTGGGATCTCTTACCAGGACACGATGGAAAGCCAGGGACATTTTTAATTGAAGTGACGGATGGGAATCATCAACAACCAAAATGTTACGATAGTAGATATCAATTGGTATTTGAAAGTCTCGAATTTACTGGAAAATATCCCATGTTGAACTCAAACGATTGTGAGTTCGGTGATGTCATTACAATTCAAAAAATTATTGTAAAGAACAATGGTCAAATGCCACTCCCAAAATATCAAGAAATTCATTTTGCTATCAAGGAATCTAAAAATTCAAATGTTGTGCCATTGATAGCTCGAAATGATGCCTTCCTTCCCACGGGTAAAGCTTGTGGTCCAGGAGAATATGCTGTCTCCGAGGGAGAGTTACGATTTTTTGCCGGCTTTCCTGATGAGGTTGACGATGAATACGATTTTGATCCTCTACGACGATCAACAAATTTTCATATTCAAGCGTTTCAATACGGTCCACTTAGAATGAACAAAGAAAAGATGCGCATATCTGACTTTAAGCAAGAGTATCCAGGTTTTCACGCAGGTGATGGTTCCACCGTTACACTGTCGTTTGCATTGAATGAAACAAAACCAATGAGATCGAGAGAAGAGGGGATCCCTATTATGCTAAGATATCCTATTGAAAACAATGATGGACTGAAGGCATTACAATCTCTATCTCCAGGAGAATGCTCCGTGATTTCACTAGCCCTACAGAATGTAGGCTCAATACCCCTTGGTGGCTTTGATGTCAATGCCATCGACGACAGACCTCGACGAGTTGCATTGAGATACTTTTACCTTCGTTCAAGAATGTATGACCTTCCAAGTGATTACGTGCGATGTAAAACATTAGTTGCAAACGACGATGGCGTCGAGATTGATCTTGTGGATAACCCTATTTTATTAGAAGTTCCTTCGATTGCCCCAGGAGAAAGTCATGAGTTTGAGGCTACTCTCGAGCTTACAAACGACTCAAAGCCCTATACACGGATGGCCCTCATTGTGGATATTTTTATTGAATCTCTGCCCGTTCCCAAGGGTATTAAAATTGTGAACGAGAGCTTTGAAACTGACCCCCGAATGCCAGCCATGTCAGTAGTGCAACGACGAAAACTTGAATTTATTTGTGAACCAGCCTATCAACAAAAAGAAGGAGCATCGTTTGTTCTCGTTACATCTTACGCAACAACCCTCTTACAGTTTGAAGCCTGGACACAACATGTCTTCACAGAAACTCTCAATTTGGAATATGAAGTGTTTTCCTTATCCCGTTATGGTAGCTTAAATCCTGCCTTCACGGTTGAAAATGGGTTGACACTTAAGGATGCGTTTTGTAATAAAATTATAGTACTCCTAACAGAACATTTCAAGGAAGATCCTAGAGATAAAAAGAGCATTTCTCCACTAGAATTTCTGCCTTACGGGTGCATGCAACAAACGTCAGGGTTCTTCCCTTCGACACGGTGGTTAATCGTTGGTGTGAATGGAAGCATACCGAAAAGACTGGTGCAAAAGCATCTTGCTTCAGAACCAAAGGAAACAGGAGAATTCTCAGATGTTTCAAGCTATCAAAAATTCATTCAAAAACTTGCAGATCAAAGAGCTTCGCGAGGACGTGAAAAGGAGAATTTACCGATCCGATCTGATACAGTGCATGTTTCTCTCAGCACTAGCACTGATGATAAGGCTGCTCAAAAGCTCATCAAGGCTGCGGGTACTATTGCTGAGTTCCTGGCAGAGGTCGATCCCCTCAACCAATATACCATCGAGTACTTTGACAAGGATTTTTCTTCGGAAAAGAAAGGGATCGGAATCAAGAAGAATTCCTGTCTTCGAATTCGCAGGGGATATTGTCGATCACTCAACACTGCCATTTGCATCAATGGAAATTATTGTGCTGAGCCAAGACATATCAAAAGCCATGGTTACATAATGGCGATCGCTGAGGCAATGACGAGAGAAAGCCGAGTGGCGAATCTTGTAGATGCTATACGGTCCCACAAGGCCGATCATGTAGTGACTGCATTAAAGTATGCATGCGTGGCAGAAATGATTCGTGAATGTGATTTATTCCTAGAATCGGATATGAAGCTGAATGACGATTTGGAATTGTCCTTCCCAACAATCGGGTCACTATTGGAAAGTGTGGAGATGTCGGCACTCCTTCGAGATTGCAAATCATCCGAAGAGCTTCGCATCAGAGCATGTGAAGTACTCTCGGATCTTTTAGCACGCCTCGAGTTGGTCGCCAATTCCAAGGATTTAAGACCCCGATTCCAATTGCTTGGTGGTAGTCAAAAGAAGACGACATTGGAAGCCATGAGTGAAGTTGTCGCTCGCTTAAAACTCCAGTGGAAGAATATCATATCCACATCTCTCATAGATGACGTAAAGAAGGAAGTCAAGTTAGAAGTCAAAGATTTCTTAAAGGAAGATTCAGGTAAAAAATCCATTAATTATCGGTCTGACAAACGATGGATGCAAGGGCTGGCATTTCTTCATTCGACTGAGAATGAAAAAGCATTTGGAATTACGTACGTATCCAAGCGTCTCATCGAATATGATGTCATGGATAAGCAAGTAGATAGCCACAAAAAAATTCCAGCGCCAACTGTTCGGGTCTATTCGTACAATGAGATGGATGTTCTCCAACAAGAACTTGGATGGGCCAAAGATCGTAGTATTGAAATCGCCAATAGTATCCGTCTCCGTAGACAATTCTGGTTGTTGGAATCCAACCAACAAAGAACGGAACTTTAAGTTTATAGTTTTACTTTTTATTCTTTGCTTATTGTTATATCGATTGACAAAAGTAAAGAATATGTAAGGTACACGTCAGTATAATACTGAATGTTTCCCATAACACTGCAGTTCAGGCATGACTATATGTGTTACATATCACTTTACCCTAATAGCGAATAGCCATAGACATCCAAAATTGAAGGAAGCAATAAAATGACGAAAATTGGGTCATCCAAGGAAAATGTGTTGCTTCATGATACGCGCGTCATAAAAACTGTAATTGTAAAATCTCAACGTGTAAATGACTTTTTATCCTACACATTCTAGCTGATTACAAAATGTGCATTGGCAAGTATGGGCATCCGCATTTTGATTGATTCTGACATCCCGTAGATATGGAATAAATTAGAATCCCTATGGATGAAACACAAACGGGTAAGTTAAGTCGTAACGCGCAAAGTTTAATGTGTTTATGGGGGTGCTAACAACGATGCAATGCATCTGTCATAGATCTAAAGATACAGGTATAAAGTTCAAGCATAGGATCTAAAACCCTTTAACTTGTACACAAGATTCACTATGGATCATTGACCTCAAGAACAAATGTTATTGAAACAACTTTGATATTGTGGAGTGTCACAAAACTATCACAGCTGTTTTGCTACGAATATTTGCAATCCATGGGCATGCATGTCAACAACGCCGGTTACGAAAGAATTTCAGAGTGCGCGGAAGTTCAACAGGTTGCTTGTTATCTAATTTACGTTTTACTATAGTAGAATTATTACTACCTTGCATGCGACCAAGTAACACTGCGTGATGCCAACCATGATTCATGCGATTAATTTAATTCAATCGAACACCTCAGCTTAGGACAATTTTTCAAAAGTGAAATATGAAAATGACCGCATTTCATTTTATTTTGTTTCACCTTCTTTTCTGTTCAGTTGTCTATGGTGTTCACTTGGAAGGCAACGACCACAGTCATGCTCATCATTCCGGATGTGGAACTCCAGATCCAAGTCCGCGTGTTATGAAAAGTCTAGAGATGAGGACGGAACGCTACAAGATAAAACATCAACAACGTTCCACTAAAAAGCTCTGTATCGGTTGTGTCAATATTGATGTAATTGTTCATGTTGTCGAAGACTCACTTCAAGAAAGTGAAACTTCTCAGTATGCTACAGATTACAATATTGCCTATCAGATGGAAACCTTAAATCAGCACTACAGTCAAACTCCTTTTCGATTTTCTCATGTTAAAACGACACGAATGATCAAGGATGAATGGGTTTATGGTGACGTTTACTACTTCACTGGTAGTGGCACAGGAGATAGTACGGAATTGTCAAAAACTATTTCTGCATCTTTACGAAAAGGTGGTGCTGATACTGCAAATGTCATCATTGTTGATGGTGGACCTTCTGGGTGTGTTGCTAATTTCGCAACAATGCCTTACATGTATGGGATGTTTCCTGTCGGAACTTATACAAAAAAAGACAGTATATTTCTTTGCGCTAATAGCCTTGCAACTTTCCAAAAGCCAAGTGCACTATTGACACATGAAATGGGACATTGGCTAGGTTTGCTTCATACATTTTCTGGGAATAGCTGTCTAACGTCAAATTTGAACGATCTGGTGAGCGATACTCCGCAGCATTCTGGCCCAACAGGCTGGTGCTATGAATGCTGCGAGAATAACTTGGATACATGCCCAACTCTGCCAGGGAAGGATCCAGTCAAAAATTACATGGATTATTCGTTTTGTAGGACAGAATTCACTCCTGGTCAAGTTCAGCGCATGTACGACGAATTCAATGAATTACGACGTCGCATAGAGCCATGCGGTAAGGGTGAAACTGATGTTCAGTTAGAGATTCGTTTAGGTGATCATCCTGAAGGTACATCACTTGAATATGTTGCTTGGGGCTCACAATCCTGGTACAATATTCGTTTAATCAACATCGAATCTCATATTGACTTTTCAAATAAGATTCTTATACAAAACCTATGTATACCAAGTCAAACAGTTTACGAATTCAAAGTTAGTGATACAGAATTACTCAAGGAACCGTCATACTTCAAGGTAACGATGAACAAACGAAGTATGGTTACATTGAAGAATATTGGCAGTCAAAGTAATTCAACCTTTTTGTCTGGAGATACATTCCCATGCTCCAGACAGGAATCACGTTTTCGACTTCAAATACGTTTTGATGACTACCCAAGCTACATCACTTGGGATGTTCGAAAAACGAAGGATAACTCTTTGATTGTTAATCAGAGTGTAACCCAGGGCCTTAAAGCTGGAGCGTACTGGGCAAACTTTGTCCGGAATAATTTGTTTTATGAAAAATGCTTACCTGCTGGGAATTACACATTTACGATTCGCGATGGCTATCCATATTTCTCTGGCTCCCCAAGTTTTTTCATTGTGTACAAGGATGGCAAGCAAATCCGCCGTGGTGGCGCCAATGGTGGTAAAGCAATTGAAACTGTTCGATTTTCTGTAACAAAGTAGATATAATCCCAATCTTTTACATTTACCACAGCCTTGTTAAACCGAAATAACTTTGATTTTTGCTTGAATTATTGGAATATGGAAGATGCTGATGACTCATATTGAATATGCAAGCAAACTAAACTCTGAATGGTAGGCAGTGCTTTTGCACTTCAATATCTTGCTTCACTGGGGAAGATTCTATTCGTATATCGTTAAGATCCATTATGTCTTCAGCAAATACATCTGAATCAAATGCATCTAAAAATTTTGAAAATTGAAACTCAACTTGAAACGGTTTTTTTCTTTACGTATCTGTGGTTTGTTTACAAACTCACGAAAGTCATTAAACTGCAAAATGCACACTGAGGTGACAGGGATTAGCTAGATTGCATGGACGAATTTAAATTTCTTACTGAATATGCTGTGTGTTCATAAGAATCCATCTTTACTCTCTGTTTCAACTTAGAAACAAAGCATTTGGTAAACCTATATGCTTGTCGATAGTTTTTGTGAAACTGTTTTGCACTCAAAGCATTTCCTGTAATAATAATGCGAACACTAAGTGCGCAAAACGTGGAATTATGACCCTGTGAACCTTCCTTTAAATGGAGCTTTGGATTTTTAAATTAAAGTAGGCTCTTGTAACATAGACAATTACGGGCAAGTGCTGTGAACTATGAAAGTCATAAAACGGATGTATAGACTAAAAATAGATGTTATTGATCATAATGCAAAAGACCCTTTTTGGTACAATGCAACATTTCCAACAAATATATGGCAGGTCTGTTTTCTTTTGATTTAAGGTATTCAGGTCATGATACATTCACACGTAAATGAGAAGTGATTCAAGTCCATTGACTGCTTTGACACTTCTTTTGATGAGGCAATATCTTCATTAGAAACAAAAGTCAGCGCTAACGGCAGAATGAACAGGAGGCCGAATATGATTTTTGGACTATGAACAAAATTTACATGCAACTATCTGTGTAGATAAACACTACATGATAAATGCATGAGCCCTTTGGATGGTGCTTGTGCCTTAGGAAAAGGATGCAACATTTGCGCACGAAGCTGTATGGATCATTTTAAGATGAGATTAGTTCAGTCAAGCAGTATTGTTCACACAAGATGATACACCATGGAATCCTTCAACATTTTTTGATCAAGTTGTAGACAAGTCTTTATCTGCAAATTGTTGAGAATTATAGTGCCAGTTTAGGTTCTATTTCCAATACGTCTTCTGATGTCAAACTTAATCACGTACTGCAAACACTACTCAATTGATTTTCTTTGACTCATCGGCCTTTCATGGAAATACCATGCAAGGAAAACCTTTGCAGATTGAATTCTAGATTACCACGTCATTTTCACAAAATTCTTGCCAATGGTATTGTATTGTCTATAGTTTGCAACACGTCCTTGTATAGCAGCAGGAAAATATAGAAAAGCTTACATATTGAATCTAGTTTTCGAATACCTTGTTCTGCTCTTCTCCGTTAATCAATGTTGTCCTTAGCACCGTAAGATGTCATCACAGATCCATAGGAAATATACAAGATTCAAATATTGCATGGTTAATGTATATGGTCCAAGGTTGCCAATATTTACCCAAAGCTATGAATTGATCCTCTAGACAATGTTGAATCAAACAACTGATTATCCAATCTTGTACAAGCTATTATCAGGTAATAAGTTAATAGTAATCACTTAATTTTTAAACATAGACCGTGAATCCAACATTCGAATCTTCGGATAGTGCACAGTAGAGTATGCTGTCCGACATTACATTACAGATATTCTTTTCCTTTCTCTATTACACTCGTCAATTTGTTCCAAAAGACTATAATAAAAAATGGCAGATTTATGGATATGGCTCCGTAGAGCTGGTAAATCAGCATTCCAGGGTGGCTCAGCGGGTGCATTGGCCATGATCCTGCAAGTGGTTTTATTGATGTGGCTCCGAACGATTATTAATTACCAATACCGGTATGGTGGTACCGTCTTGGAGGTCATGCACATTTTATATGCCGAGGGTGGTATAGGACGATTCTATCAGGGAGCGACCTATGCCTTACTACAGGGACCTCTTAGTCGATTTGGAGACACTGCTGCCAATGAGGGTATGAAGGAATTGTTGTCAGGTGGGAGATTTTCCGTTGGTTTCAT
>CAAAJI010000287.1:12093-27606 GCA_900642245.1 Fragilaria radians
GTATCACCTACGAATGTATGGGTACTTTGGACAGGCTGAATCGTGTACACTGGAACTTGTGAAGAGAGAAGTAAGAACCATGAGTGACTTTAATATTCACCACGCAGCACTGGATGTCATCGATGAGCACATAAGTCGACGGAAGGAAATGGAACGATACATTCTAAGGGAAAGTGACCTATTCAGTTCTCCCAAGTTAGACACTCTAAGGACACGAATCCCTGAACTTGTGGAAAAGGGACATCGAATTCTTATATTCTCGCAATGGACAAATTGTTTGGATTTATTGGGTTGCCTTCTTGAAACTCTGGGAATGAAGTTTTTTCGATTGGATGGACAAACCCCAATATCGACACGCCAAGACTTGATTGACAAATTTAACCGAGACGTGAATATTCCTGTATTCCTACTTTCTACTAAAGCCGGAGGCATGGGTACGTTGATGTGTATATGCTCTGAACTAAATTTATCTTTGAGATGTTTCTCATTTTTTGTTTCGGCAATATGCTATTGAGTCAGGCATCAATTTGACAGCTGCAGATGTTTGTATTCTTCATGACTTGGATTTTAATCCATTCAATGACCTACAGGCAGAAGATCGGTGTCATCGAATTGGGCAAACAAAGCCTGTACAAGTCATCAAAGTAAGTCGAAATTTTCTTTCTCAAGATGTGTACTCCAGTCCCATTAAAATCTGCTAACTCCACCCACTTGTTTTCGGGCTCCTCCTCTTTTTCTTTCAGATGGTGACAATGGATACAGTCGATGAAGATATCTTCCACATGCAAGAGCGAAAAACTCAAATGAATGCTGCCATACTAGAAAATGGTGGAAGTTTGAATGCGGCAACCGAAAAGAAAAGAGAAACAGAAGAGATTAAATCCATGTTGCAAAATCAGCTGGATCGTTATCTTTCCGATCGAAATAAGCAAACAAAACTCCCATCATAAAGACCTCATTTCATAGTTAGGTAGTAATCCTCAATAAATATCAACATGGCCTGAAGTGATGTTACTTGGCTCATGTAATACCTTCATAAATTCAAAAGCCATGTCATGATAGTATTCAGAGGCATGATAGTAAAAATCTTGTCTGTGAGAGTTTTACACCATTTTTATTCTTCACTTTAACAAACTAAAGTCACTACTAGTCAGCCCCAAATTTTTTAAGGAATGAATTATACTTCCTTGAGAACATTTCTAATCGTTGCAATCGAAGTTCGGCAGGAGTAATATTTATTCACAACAGGGTAATAGATTTGAGGCTCCTGAAAAATGCAATGTAATTCTTGAGCGTACTTGCATTGGAAAAAGGTAAGTACGTCAAAAAATACAGTCCAGTTGTCCCAAAACGTTGAGTATGCTTCTGAAATTTTCAAGATACGTTAACCTGAAAACTAGAGTGGGTGATGGCGAAATCCTTTCCGTTGCCCTGTGGCGACTCTCTTAGTCTTTCACTCCTACCTTCAAGTCATTCTTATTTTCTTCATCTCTATTGCTATGGATACGCCGAAAGCAACCCGTCGTATCAAGATTCATGTGAAAGTATTTGATACTATAATGGTTTGTCAAGTTCTTTCATCCAAGGCTACGATTCTTGACGCTCCTCGCGATTGGACTTTGCGACGTTTTCGAGCAGCTTTGGCTGAACGAATTAATGCCACCAACGATGATACCTTCCAAATCAAATGCGGCGACGATTCTTGGGACTTTCTCTCAGACATCACAAGGATGCGACAATTAGTTACTTCCGATGTATGTCTCACAATTAGTCATGTTTCCAATTTGCAGAAAAACAAGTACAAGAAGAAGAAAAAGAAAAAGGGAGTTAATTTGAATGTAACTTTACCAAGTAGGCTTAAAGATCTCAATTGGAATGCAGATTTAACAAGTCGAACTAGAGATCTCCCAGACCAAATGATAAATTTGTCACATCCCAAAACGAAGACAAATAAAGCTGAAATGTATGATTCTTCCCCACGTCAATACACCACGTTATATAATCCTTCAAATCCCATGATTTGGAATTCAGTGCAATCACAAAGATTTTCATCCAAGCCTACCAATGATAAGACAGGAAATGTGGTTTGTCTGGGATCTATGTCACAATACTGCTTACCTTATGGACGCTCAGCATGTACCTCGATCTGCATTATAGCAGCTTTTCAATTCTTGACATGGTCAAATCTCAATGAATTTGACGCTTTTTCTTGTGATGCCATTGTGATGCTCGGAATCGAGAAGAATTTAGGTTATGCTGATGTACATTCGGATTTAGATACACTCTGGAAGTCAGCTTCATTTTCCGAAGAAATCAAACTATTGATGAGGCTAGAAGCATTCCAAGGCTACTTATTTCACCCGTCTCAAGGGAAAAATTCTTTCTTTGAGGCATTGAGGCGAATCCTGCCATCGCCCAATCAACGTTTTCGACAGGCATTTATTTTGACAACGTCTGGCGAAAGTGTTCTCTTGTTTTCCCTAGGAACCACCATTTGGTATTTGTTTGATAGTCACGGGCAAAGTCATGAAGTTGACAAAAGAGCTTACATTAAGTCATTTGAATCCTTGCAAAGTTTATGCGATACCCTTATTCAAAAATACCCTTATTTTGATTTTGAACGGGATAAGTCGCTCCTTTCAGAAATGTATAACACATTTGAATTCTATCCTATAGTCCTTCGAGCTGACAAAAACATAGAAAAGAATACATTCCATCAATCACCTAAACTTAATGCTTCTTTCAATGTCACGACAAAACCAGACACTGACCATGACTTGGAAAATGCATTGCCTTCACTCAAATCACCTCAGTTTCATGATGCTCTGGTTGAAAAAGTAGATATACTTGATCCAATCATGAAGCAAGTTATGGCAGACCCAGTGAAATGCCACGATGGTTTCACATATGATCGTTGTAGCATTGAGCATTATTTTGCGGTCCGTAAAGAAGAACAAGTAAAAAGAATGAAAGTGTTACAACATGGGGAGAATACTGAAATTTCAAATGAAGAAGCTGTAACTTGTAGTGGCAAACTGCTTCCTATTGAACTGTTAAGTCCCATGACTCAACAGGCTTTACCCTCAGAGGTTCTATTACCGGACTTGAATATGGAAAGTCTTATTGTTCGTGCTATGGAACGAAAAGTATTTAGTCTCACCGAGGATGATATCGCTGATTGGAATACAAGAAGAGCTGAAAAGAGAAAAGCAGATGATCAACGCGAATCGCAACAGCGAAAAAGTCATGACCAAGAAATTTTGGCTCCAGAAGAGGGGAACCATAAACTTGCAAGCTGTTGGATGCGAATGGACCGAGACATACGATATAACGATAGGAAACTTGGTGGTAATGATCTAGGAATTTCTGTTTCACTTTGTATGGAGAAAGACAGAATCACTGAAGTATATGTTAAATCTTGTAATCAAGAACTAAGATGCATGGTGGCATGTTGTTCCGTGTTCCTCAGAGAACCTAGATGGTGTTCGCGTTGTGGTAGATTAAGTTGCTGCAGATGCTTAAATTTTGGAGTTACTGAAATTTCGGCAATGGACGCTTCTTGCCTAATGTCTATCTGCTTCGAATGTGCTACACAAATTACTGACTCTATGGTGTTTCCTGAGACGTCTTCGACCCCCTCTGGTATCTTCATCCAAGAAAACATAATTCTCAAATATTTGAATGAATTAATCAATGATGCCTCTGAATGTCAGCATATTCTTGTCCGGAATCAATATGCTGAAACTCACGTCAAATTAGTTGAATTACATCGACATGAGATTCAGATGCTAGAATGGAACAGGGATTTCCTGAGGGAAAAAGTTAAGGCATTGAAGGAATCTGTATCAAAGGTCCTGGAAAATGAAGAAAGTGAAGCTCAATGTGAAGAACACTTTGACGAGGATAATATCAATCACCTTCAAAGGGAATATTTTCTCATGCAATTGCGTCTAGCGGAATTTCAAGAAATGGAAATTCCCGATGACGAAGAAGAGCAGATTCAATTTGTAATTGATCGTGAACAAACCTATAATCAGGTTGAAGATCTTGAGGCTAAGCTTATCGAAGCTCGATCAGAATTGCTAGCTCGAATTAGTCCTTCTCGGGTACTGCCTCAAACTATCCAATCTACAAAGGTTGATGTACCAAAAAACACCTCCATTTTATCATTGATAAGTGAATTCACTCGATGCCTGGAAGGCAGTAACGCATCTCTTGATGTGCAAGGATGTAATCTCAAATCAACAAAAGTATTGTCATCAATTGAGTTAGAACACTTTTGGCCATGGTATGAAAAGTTCTGGACAGCCACAAGAGGTGCAGATGCCCGTAACAAAACAATAGGTATACTTAGAGAATTTCCAGATGTTTTCCAAGCTAGATTTTCGAAGGAGATCAGCGCAGTCGTAACAGAGTTAGAAGGAGACTTAGAATGGCAATTTCCAGAACTGAATGGCGCATCATCGATGTTACAGGAAACTATTTTGATGATTTCAGACTTGGATAATTTGCCTGTGGAAGCTGCTTCCGCGAAAGGCGATATTGAATCCTCAATCCATGAAAATGTGGCGTCTTGTGAAGCAAGATTGTCAGCTCTTGGAAAGTGGAGCATCCCATGGACACTTCCTCTTGGATTAGAATATCCTACAGACCGCATGAAGCATCAGTTTCGTACAGTTGAGAACGCTTTGAAATCGAAATTGGTAGAATCAGAAAGGCATTGGGAAAACTTCTTTGCTGAAAAAATTAAAAGCCTAATCGACATGCGAAATGAGTTGGAAGCTCTAGTTGAGATGCTTGATGTGGAAGCGAACGCTGTAGAATTGGCAGCTGTCGAAGAACGTCGTCAAAAGCGTGAAATCGAACGTCAACGCAAGGAAGCTGATCGTTTAGAGCGCGAGAGACAACGTCAATTGAGAGAAAGGCAAGCACAAGAAGAGAAAAAGCGTCTACAAAAGGAGGAAAGGTTGACTAATGAGTTGTTTAAAAATGCCGCAAAGAATCATTCGGCCAATTATTTTGGCGGAAGTGGAGATTTACGAATGTGCCCACAGTGTCAAGCGGGACCCGTGGAAAATCGATACTGCAACGATTTGTCAACGCATAATCGGCCGGAGACATCGTGGAAAGGAATAACCGTGGAAAAACACGATCGACCGAATGCTTGTCCCAATTGTGGTTATTTTTCTGGTAATTGGCATGATTGGAGGTATTGGGATGGAATTTTTGGACCGCATTAGGCACGTTTGCAGTGAATGCATGATTATCGAATAAGGACATCAAGGTAAGCACATCCATGATGAAAGAAAAAACGGCGTTTTCCACGCGAAAAGGGCAAAAAGGATAAAACCGTCACAAAAGTTAATCGATTTAACGTTTTGTTATGATAAAGGAGATAGTAATTCTTCACGTTAATCCAACTCCATGTGTGTGTATAGAAGATCGAAAGTGAAGAATACAATTGAATAATTACCTCCTCATTGCATGTCTTACCAGATTGCTCAATTTATTGAATCATTCACAAATCATGTAGTCCATAAATCAGCTGCCATTTTATCGCAGAACACTTTGAATTCAACTTTTTTATCAAACTTGCTCTTCCTAGTTTTTCTGTAAACCTAATATTGAGATTAGTAACGTCAAATATGTTAGCATACCCTATTACAGGTAGTTATCATAAGAAACAGCTTTTCCACATATGAAACGCTACGCTTTCTGTCTACAGCCTACCTATTCCTGTTGCGTTTCTGAAGGTACACAATATGATCCATGTAATGCAACGGAATGAGATCCGGACTTATTGACGTAGACTAACTTATTCGCCAAAATATTTCTACCTCCCTAAAGCCAATTGATATTGTTGATTGAGAAGCGATGCTCAACATTCAGTTCTGGACCATAATTTGTAATTTATACCTACAAAAAAGAGTTCTGCTTTTAGGATACTTTGTCTCTCTAAACATAAATGTTGTGCATCATTAAAATATTTTTACATATAGATTCCTTTCCTGGCAATAATGACATTCGATCCATTACGGAATTACGTAAATAAAATATTCGCAAAGAGTACAACAGGCTAAAGGCTTATCACTGATGATACATGAATACATCAACAGTCAAACTATGCTAAATAACATGGTTGAAACAAAATGATATGCTTGGCGGGATTCCAGGGTCTCGAAGATTTCACTGAATTTCTAAATATCAGATTGCCTATTTCAGCTTTTTCTGCCAGTTACTTCTCATAACGCAATCTTTCCAATCATCGAAGCTCTACAATCGCGGAGTCTTTACCTTTCTCTACAAACTGAATTGTTTCTTTGGAAGACGTGATCTTTGCTTGGGTCTTGGTCAAAACATCCGCAGGTGCCATACCTTGTACAAAAAAGCCAGAGAACTTTTGTGACAAGGTGACAACTACTCCAATTGATAAAATTCCTCCAAAAACTGTCCCAATCGACCGCCCTGAAGCACGCGCGAGAAATCCCAAGACCATTCGTACACCGTTTGTCACAAGGCCTCCTATCGCACCCAGTATAAGGAGTTGCAAAATCCTATCTTGCCGTTTGCGTCGAGCCACTCTTGAGAATGCATATCCCTCTTTTTGTAGCATAGAAATTGTATTCGGACTAAAGATAGCTGGTGCTAATCGATGAAAGATGGAATCAAGAATCAGCGGCAAGACAAACGTGAAAACTCCCATCCGCCCTGGACGATCCAATTCTCGTGATAGTCGGACCAATGATTTAGCCTCAGGAGCTCGGCGGTTGGAAAATGAATGTACTGCTCCCGTCCAATTATCAATGCCATGTTCCATTAAGGAACGCTTCAACCATTGGACATCTTCAAGAGCACTGTTTGCACCCAATCCAAAATATGGCTTGACTGTATGCGCGCAGTCTCCCAAAAGCAACGTGCGCTTCCCTTGATGAAGACGGGGACCAACGTATCGGAAGGACGGAAGCAAGGAGGGTCCTTTCTTCGCAACTTGTGTTATGGTGTCATCGTCAACTAGACAACTAAATTGTGGAAGATACTCATCAAAAATTTCTCGAAGTTCTTTCGGATCTGTATCAGCTTTTGCCATTGGATCATCTGCTTTTAACAGCAATACGCCACAGTAATCTCCATTACGATTGGCAGGTAGTGCATCGAAGACGACACGACCTCCCTTAGAACGTGCTGAATAGTTGAGATCAGGCCTCCAATTCTTAGGCAGTTGAAATGGCACTGTTTTGTAAACTCTTTGGTTATCATCGATGTAACGCTTTACCCGAAAAGGCTTACCGGCTATGAGGCGACGCAACGGATTCATTGCCTCAAAACGTTGCTTATCCTCCTCTTCGATTGTGTTTGCAATCGTTCTGGAAGTCCCATCGGCTGCGATCAGCAACTTTGCTGAGATGTTAATGGCAGAATCAGCATCGCAAATTGCTTCCGCGATTTCGGATGGTATTGGATTTCGCGACTCATCAACTTGTTGACAGAGGGAAACTTGCAATTCGACTTGATTGCCATCATCTCCTGCTGCAAAATCTACGGACATAACTTCTTTTCCATACTGAAGATCAATTTGATCTGCATAGTTTTGAAGAATATGCTCATGAAGGACACCTACAAGCTTATCTCGAGGTAGGACTTGCGTTGCCACAGGACGATCCGTGAAGATGCGTTCGACACCTTCTGCCCCTCCTGCTTCTGGAGACCAATCGCGCCGTCCAACGACTGCCGTACAGACACGTTCAACATCGTTCCAAACACCAAATTCGGCCAACGCCGTTTGCCCTCGAGCTCCTAAGCCAATCAAATAAAATTTCGCAACATCGCTCCAGACAGAATCATCTGTGGGAGATGGTGGGGCCGATAAGCGATCCAATACAGTAATCTTTAACTTATGAGTTGGATCTGTTGAAGGCAATTGTGCCATCATTATGGCAGATAACAATCCTGCCGGACCAGCACCACAAATGATAACATCCGAGGTTATTGTGGTCTCCTGTTGAATTATTTTTGTGTTCGATTCAAGTGTTGCATGTGATACGATCCTCTGACGTTGATACACCGATTTGGTAAATCCAGAAGTTGAGAATCCATGCGAGATGCAAAGCAACGAGGCTAGGCAAAGCGAATAAAGGCTCCGTGCACCAAACATCGCATTCAAGGGTTGAAAATTTGTTGAAGGACAAAACTTGATGATGTTTGTATTTTTGACATTTGATGATTCAACCACGTCATCACAATGCTGTTATAGGTAAGTTGTATAAAGACAGTACAGTATAGGGAGCCTGTGTATGCAAAAAGTCTACCGTAAATTATCTTGAGACACAATTCAAAGATCGATTTGATACATGGAAGAAAGGTATCAGCACGTTGAATGTAATTTGAAACATTAAGGTAGAAGACCTAGCAGTTGGTCGTAAGGAGCAGAATAGTAAATGATGTCTGGATATCACTAATAGGTTATGTTACAAGAGTAAGCAACATATAACCGACCAATCTCGCATTATTCAATCCTCAGGCAGCACTGTGATAAAATTGATCACATGTTCACTACAAGTATTATATAAAGATACCAGAATCAATGTTGACTATCCTAACAAATATTATCTGAATAAACCTGACTTCAGCAAACGTTTGAATGAACGGGTGCCTCCTATTGATATGACTGGTAAGCTCGCCAGAAGAAGCGTTTCCAAACGTAAAGTGAAACCGATGCTAGTTGGTTGTACCATAATTTTCAAAGCCATAGAGATTCCACAGTTTTTGAATAGCAAAATGGAGTTGTTAAGAGATACCAACAAACTCATTCTCCATGAATATCACCTCCTTCAGATCATCTTCATGCAGAAAAGCAGTCTCCACATTAATGATTTTGTAACTAGACTCCAAACTATCATTCTATAAATAATGATTCAAAAGGTAACGTCGTTTGCGGTGGGAGCAGAGCTGTCATTCAAATCATAATTACCTACGCTAAAAATCAGGCTCAGTTAACGTTGTTTTCATTGTATACTCCTTTACTTTTTCGTAGCTATCACTGACATACCTTTGAAACATGTTTTTTAAGATAATACCTAGAAATATATGCTGTAAGCAATACAGTTTAGTAATACTGCTACAGGTTACTAATACTAAAAGTGTGGGTGTACCGATACTGGAGACGTGTAAGTTATTGTTAGTACATAGAAAATAATACTAGAATCAATACTCTTATATATACTCATATAAATCTATAATATGATGCATAGTTAACTATTCTTTCTCTACCTTCCACAAATTCAATTAAAGCATAGCATTGTATGCATTTTGTGATGCTTAAGGATGACTATAAATGAAGATCAATTTATATCTTTTCAGGACCGTCAAATCAATACGGTAAGCATAACTACAGATTCCCAAGTAGCAAAGGGGATCTATCAATGCTCATGATTCATGAATCTAAGTCATGAATTTAGGACCACATAAGCCTAGAGGTCAATTGTTGAATCTAACGAGACTACATGGTGAATCGAAAGTTTACGAGAGGTGTAACGTAAAGGTAACTTTATTAGATCATAATTTACAGTTTTTTAATACTCTTAGAGCAGCTTAGAGCAAACACCAATAGTTACCTCCTGAATTTTCCGTACCATGTGGATCATCTTTTTCATCAACTTTCACTTACTTATTGATATGCCACCTTCACTCTGCTTTTCTTGATAGCTCAATATTGCGGTGCTCTTTACCTAACTTTAAAACATCACCATGACGTGATAACACATTTTTCAAAAAATCCATTCTTAGTGAATTACATCGACGTGAGAGGTTTGGGTTTTTCAACCCAATTCTACAAATGTGAGACATCTGTTTGTTATCTCCGGTGATTTTCATAACCTTTCCTATCAGTATCAGTTTTACAAAAATGGATTTAGTAAAGGTCAAATAAACATTTCTGGACTGAATTGATAGGATCTCCACATTTTTAGTGAAAATTCCCAAAGTTGAATGTTCCTGGATACAAATTGTCCCTTTATTGTGGGCTCTCAACAACTCCATAATTCACTATTGTACTATGCAGATCATCAGTCTCAATGAAAGATGAATTCCGAAAAGAATTACACTTAAGAGGCAAAACAATTCTTCAACAAACAATTTCATGGATGTAAACGCCTTTCCTTCAGGTAGCAAGACATACTATGCGATTGAGAAAAAAGGAGGCATATTCGTTTAGCAAAACTAAAACAAGGGTCACCTATATTGATCCATCTCGTAGTAACGTTAGAATCCTAATACTCTTGCTTCTTAACAATTTGGTGATGATCTTACGTAATTTGACTTTAAGTATATAATACCATTTTTCGCGCCTTTTTGAAGGATTCAAATTTGGCGCGCCATTCTGATCGGCAAAATATCAAAAACAAATTTGGCGCGCCTTTTTTGGAATTCTGAAGGCACGGTTCACAAATCAACTTTTCCGATTTGAGTTTACTTGACCACCAAAAGTAATCATGTCGAGAAGTAGTAAGAAATTTGGGAAGGGAGACTTCAAGAGGCATTCTGTTAGGCACATTAGGGAGAGAGGGAAAGGAATATCAAAGCCAGCTATTCGTCGTCTAGCTCGTCGTGCTGGTGTTAAGCGTATATCTGGCCTTGTTTACGAAGATTCTAATGCTGCATTGCGATCTTACCTTTCGGACCTGGTACGCGATACCATAACCTTCGCAGAGCATGCACGTCGAATGACTGTCACAGCCTTGGATGTTGTGTATGCATTGAAGTGCAAAGGGAAGCATTTATACGGCTTTGGAGGATTCTAATGATGGAAAATTGCAAGTGCCTCACTCTCGAGTCGGATTCTTCGATGCTCAAAGGCCTCAGCTGTGGAGAGAAAGGAAAGTTGTTGGGAGCCAAGACTTTGAAATCTCGTGTACAATGAACCACGGCATGAGAGAAACGTCCATATCATAATTTCCAACGATCATTCTGGTATTGCGTGGTCTGACATAATTCTGGTTTTAGCAGCTAATGTATTTATATAATCCCTTTAATGTGATTCATTGAAATTGAAGTAATCACATAAATGTCCAAAAATCAGTTGCTTCCGTGAACCGCTTATTCACAACTTTTCGATTAAGTAAAGATACTAGGAAAACAATTGTTGCCTTCAAGTAAAGGAAGAAATGTATTCGTAGTGATACTCCTATGAATCTTGAAAGCGAGAAAAATGGTCAACTTATTTGCTTTTCGTGTGAGTGACTTAAAAGGACAACAATCAAAATTTTATTAAGAAGTCATTGTTGACTGCAGTTAGATCAGAGTTCAACAGAATAACCAGCGAATTTTTCCCGAAAGTGCTAGGATAAGTCTATTTCTACAAAGCATTTCGGCCCAGTGACTATAACTTCCTTCATACTCTTGCGTAGTTTGGTTTAAGTCAACATTGATCTAGTCAAGAGCAATCCAAGTCACAATTGATTGGGGAAAGATTGAATATGTACAATTACCCTATGCTTGAGCATAATTGTAAGATGAAGAACTATTGTCTCCCTAGATATGAATGACAAATCAAATTATTGTGCAAAAATTGCGAACCTTGGTCTTACTGTGACATAAAGAAAAAAATTAGTGAGTCCCTGTAACTCGGAAAGATGTCAGTAACTTAATCACCAACGTGAATATTCAAAAATGGTGATCCTGATAAAATGCTCAAAGAAAAGTAGAGAGACTTTAGTTTTTGAACCTGAATTCGTTCATGGAATCGAAATCGTAATGTCATACGTTTAATGATGAGCCTCATAGAACCAACCAGATAGAGTGAATGTGCTTTGGTAAAGTATTTGAGCACCAAGGATCTCAATGTAATGCCTATGTTTTGTATGATCGTTTAGAATTGTGATGACAAAAAGGTTACCTAGATAGTCAGACGGGAAAGTCAACTATGGGAATGAGCTAGTACTTTAATTTCTTTAATCTTGTCAGCACTGAATTCATAGTATAAAAATTCAAAATAAAGAAGTTGTAAACCCTTAAATGGATCCCATTTACAGAATTCGCTACTTGGTTTCCATGCAAGTAACAGTGTTTCTCTTTCGTGTGTGTTGAAGATGATGTTGTTGGTAGTTAGCGGTGCATCGAAAGGGTTTGGCCAAGCAGTTTCTGTTGCCTTCGCTTCTCATTTTCGTAATATACCGATGAGAATCATTCTAACAGCTCGATCCGAGTCTGGATTGATGAAAACAATGCAAATGATGGAACAAGAGCAGTTTGATGAAAAAAAGATACATAATGTGTCCATACATCCTCTAGACTTAGGTCAATTAGATACCTTGGAGTCAAATTTGGAGCTACTTGTGGATGCTGCGCAGCCATTAGATCGTTATGAGCGTGTCGTAATCATTAACAATGCTGGATCTGTTGGTCCTTTAGGTCCAATGGCATCCGTGACATCTCTTGCGGAGCTTTCAAATGCTATTCAACTCAATGTAACATCCTCATTATGGTTTTCTAATGTTTGGGTAAGGGTGTTGCAAGACCATCCTCATACAACAATTGTGAATATAAGTTCGTTGTGTGCTATCCAACCATTTCCTACAATGGCAACATATTGTGCTGGAAAAGCTGCACGGGACATGTTCCATGTCACACTGGCAAAAGAAAATCCCACTATACAAATATTAAACTACGCTCCTGGCGCGATGGATACATCCATGACAAAGATCCTGAAGGAAAGTACAGTACTATCAGAAGACTTGAGTACATGGTTCCGTACAAGTGAATTAATGGATCCAATGACATCAGCCATGAAGCTTGTTTCACTAATCGATACTCAACAATTCACCAGTGGATCACATATCGACTACTGGGATAAGCTTTCGGATGACACTACAATGTAAAGATAAAAAAAGACTAACACAATGCATCAAGTAACTGCTCTACGTGTTGCAATTTGGTAGACTGCTAAGCAGGCATCCACTTAAATGCAAGTTGTTTCTCTGTATCTAGTGTGGATTTTAAAAAATCCAGGTTGATTACTATGGAGAAGCGAATATTATGACAGAATTTTGGTTTAACCTCCGAAACCATAAAGTGTCTTGCCTTGACGCTTCAAGGCGTAGACAACATCCATGGCTGTTACTGTTTTACGGCGAGCATGCTCTGTATAGGTGACAGAATCACGAATTACGTTCTCAAGGAATACTTTCAATACTCCACGTGTCTCTTCATAGATAAGTCCAGAAATACGCTTGACACCACCACGACGTGCAAGACGTCGAATGGCAGGCTTGGTGATTCCTTGGATGTTATCACGGAGAACCTTACGGTGACGCTTGGCTCCACCTTTTCCGAGTCCTTTACCTCCTTTTCCGCGGCCTGACATGATTAAGTTATTAAGTTTTTGTGTTTTGAATTTATGATCTAAATTAGTCTTTACAAGTCGATTTTTATACTGAGAAAAAAAAACTACGATGTTGTAAAATTGGCGCGGTATTCCGTATTCCAATTACCAGCATTTTGTTTCAATGAATATGTATACGTGGGACGTATACGAGGATGAATTTTGGCGCGGATTCAGCGCGCTATTTCAATGAGACCTCAGGAAACTTTTGCGAGAATATCGAAGGAATCATAAACCAGGAAGTTTTTAATCCTCAAATCATAATGGCTCGTACCAAACAAACCGCCCGTAAATCCACCGGAGGAAAGGCTCCTCGTAAACAGCTTGCGACCAAGGCAGCTCGTAAGTCCGCTCCTGCAACTGGAGGAGTAAAGAAACCACATAGATACCGTCCAGGAACCGTGGCTCTTCGTGAAATTCGTCGTTATCAGAAAAGTACTGATTTGTTGATCCGTAAGCTTCCCTTCCAGCGATTGGTAAGAGAATTGCACAGGACTTCAAGTCCGATCTTCGTTTCCAAGGATCTGCTGTTTTGGCACTACAAGAAGCTGCGGAAGCATACCTCGTTGGTCTCTTCGAGGATACCAACTTGTGCGCTATTCATGCAAAGCGTGTCACAATCATGCCAAAAGATATTCAACTTGCCAGGTAAGAAAACAATACTTTATTTCTCATTGCATCACATGGCACATTACTAACTCAAACTGTCAATTAGACGTATTCGTGGTGAGCGTTCTTAAACTTGGTGTGTTGGGTGACAAATAAACTCAAAAATAACTGGTTCTTTTAAGAGCCACCCAAACTAGCAAAGATATGCCGTGTCACCGTGTTGATTCGTAGGCACAAAGTAGGATGAAAGCTGTATGTTGTACTGTAGGTCCCACTCACTTTCCCTTAATTAGTATTGAAGTGACCTTTACGATGGGAATGTATTGAGGAAGCATTCATCGAAATTCGAGAGGACATAAAAATGGAAAAGCTGAAAGAGACATGGCATTATTGCAGGATTGTCCGGGAGCATTCGGAGAAAGACAACATTGACAGCATGCCCACGAACCGTCAAAATTTAGAAAAGTTTGACCGATGAACCATGGAATGTATAGACTGTATAACTCTCAATATATATATTTTATTTGAAATAGCTTCAATTGTATGAACGAACAGAAGATCTTTACATAATTTAACGTTTTGCATAAATCACTTTATGCTATCTGTTGGAACAATAATACGCCTTACATATCCATACCGATGAATGAAGTCCTATTGAATCTTTAGCCTCAATATTTTAATTTCTCTACAGACAATAAATATTTCTATTCAAGAAATGAATGTAAAAAATTTAAGTAAAAGAACCATGACGTTTGTTTTCCAGCCAGAACAATATTTTCTTGACTTTAAAAATGGCATTCCAGAAAGAGCAATTGTAGTAACTTCTAGAATAACAACAGAAACAGTAGTATTATGGCATGATTCAATATGAAGAATAGAACAAGGACTAATCTTGTTTAGCTTTATGATCTCTTTCTGTCATTTCTTAATGAATACTACGCTAGAATTACTGTAAGTCACTGAGACGATTCTTTAATGAGGGATGTATTTATATGGAGGTGCAAGTGTTAATTCGTAAAGAAATATAATCATGTTGTTCATGAGATAAAGATCCAGGTAAATCTAGATAGGCAAAGGATGAAGTTATAATATACAATTTTGTAAATTTGGAAGTCAGGAGTATTACATCAACACAGTGTTGTACCTAACTGGATGCATACTAATGCTTCAGTAGGAAGAAACCCCGTTGCGAATGGTGAACTAACTTACTGCAAATTTAGCACTCACCATTCAAAGTTGCCACAACAAAAAGAAAATCATGGGAAACGAAGAAATTAATGAATCAAAGTTGAAAAATGCCATTTTATCGACGCTCGAAGGTAGTGGCGGAGAAAAAGTCAGAAAGTTACCCGTAAAAGAGCTTCGAACGGCCGTGCTCCTAAGCCTTCAACAGGATTTATCGGATAAAACTGCAAAGAAAAGTTTTAAGAAGACAGTACAATCGTTGGAAGACGAGGGTATACTTTCCTTGAGTACAGATGGTATTGTAAAATTAAAAAAGAAGAAGCAGACGGCAACATCCAAGACGT
>CAAAJI010000287.1:30272-42729 GCA_900642245.1 Fragilaria radians
AAAGTATTGGTCCTTGCCTCATCTGATAAACCAGGAATATTAGCTCTCTCAAAGCAATTAACAATTGCTGTTCGGATACGCCTTGCATCTTCGATTTGACGGAGAAAGCAGCAGTGTTCGCGTACTCCAGGAATGCCAAATGTATTCGATTGAGCTCCTATGGTAAATATCAGTCTATCGTAGGTCACTTCAAAATCATCGATTTCACATGAGTTTCCATCACAAGTCACAGATTGACATATCACAGTTGATCGTTGGGGATCAATCGAAGTTGCGGTTGCCTCGAAAAAGTTGACTTTACGATTGATCTTAACAGATACATTAGAAAGCTTTGTCGACTTAAAGTATGATTTGAAGTTGAATTTTACTTACCTCACGAATAGGCTCAGTAATAGATCGATACTCCACTGTACCTACACTAGAGCCTGCTAACATGGGAGTGAAAAGGAAGTAATTGCGTGGTGATATCACGGTCACATCGTATCGCGCTGTATCAATGTCCTTTAAAAATGAAGCCGCACCCCATCCTGTTCCAAGTACGACTATTTTTTCCTTAATCCCATTTATTTGTGAGGTTTGCGAGGAGCCATGGAACAAGTCCTCCACGGCATGTTCCATTACCTCTGCAGCCTTTTCTGCCAAAAATAAGGGATAAGCTCTAGGCTTCATCATGCGTTCCATTTTGGCCGCAAAAGTCGATTCCTTTTTGATATCTAGCGAGATATCTTCCACATTTGCGAACGCCCCCTCCATGCCCTCTCCATCCCGTAAACTATACTTCTCTTCGTCTTCGACAACAGAGTTTCTTTCGGCAATCTCTCTACGAAGCATCTTTTCTTCTTCTTTGGGGGTAAGTTGTTGAAAAAGAGGGCTTTTCCGAGAGTTGCGATAATTCATCGGAGTAAAGCTCATTACGTTAATACTCGGACTTGAGCATAACCAAAGAAGTAACATTTGCCGTATCATATTCATCCTTTTGATTTTGTGGTTTCCACGAGCCACGTATGTTTTCTCCAAAAGAGGTAGAGTACATTAAATTTCAGAATACACTACTAATCTGATTGGGAACCCAAAAGCGAACACCTGCATTATTGATTCCTCTGTACTGTCTTCTTAATTTTTTTCAATCGAAACGATTATCACGCACTTGAATCATCACAATACATCTGAATATGCAAAATCCCGACTGTGGATCTAAAATGCTAATAATAAAAAACGTTTTCCACTTTTTTTCTCTATGCTGCTCTAAGAGTTTATACAAATTGTAAATTATGATATAATAGATACTTTAAGAATAGATCTCTTGTGAATCAATTGCAATGTGCTTCCTTGACCATGTAGTCTCTTTAGCTTACATGATAGATTCAACACTTAGCCTTTAGGCTTTGTGATCTTAGATTCATGACTTAGATTCATGAATCATAAACATTGATAGATTCCTGTTTGTTACTTAGGAATCTGTAGTTACTCCTACCGTATTTGATATGCCAGTTTTGAAAAGATATTAAAAGATCTTTTCATTTATAAGCAATATTAAGCCTCACAAAGTTCATATAAGACTAGGCCTTTGTTGAACTTGTGGAAGGTATAGATGGAATGGGTAACTATGTAACTTTTCCTAGATTTAGATGAGCAAATATAAGGATATTAACTCCAGTATTGTTTACTATGTACTAACAATAACTTGGACATCTCCAGTATCGGTAAACCCACACATCTTTTAGTCTCAATAACGTTTTAGAAATATTAGGCTGTATTGCTTACAACATTTATGTCACTTTTCAAGATGTAGAGCAAAGATTGTGTACAATTTTTCTAGACTGCACAATCTCATATTGTACTGAAGTTTGAATACCGTCAACTTTGTCTCAAGAATAGTTGTACTAAGGAGTGAAGTGAGTTTCATGTATGGAGCTTGCAGATATGTCAAAGATTACCGTGCAATGCCTAATTGATGGCAAAATCAAATGTGATTCACACACAAAATAATGATCATAAATATGCCACATACTAGTCATTCGATTTCACGTGAGATAGAATGTCACCCTCTTTCAAGTTTTCTCCACCTTGAGAAGCTAGCTTTGGATTAACAATGCTATTCCGATACGAAAAGCAAAAATGTCCCAACTCACAATTACCAAACTGGTAGGTCTAATTGTTGATTGCCAGAAATCGTGATTTTGAGAATTTGATACTAGAACAATTAGCAGCTACACCTTAGAGCTTTATCCTTGACGCATGTCTACCTTGTGCATTTAATTGTAGATTTGAAGTGCAGTGTGCTAGATTTCAGCCTAAGGAAAGAACTGTGTTATGAAGTAAGGAATTGTGAATGTTGGATGGAATCTACTACATGGAATAGGCACTATCTTAACCTCGAGGATAAAGTTTCACCAGGGAGTCCGGTGCCATTTCAATGAAAGGTTGAGAAATTGTATCGAAACTAGAAACTCAACGTAAGAATTGAGTAGCAAAACTAGAAAAAAATCTACTAAAATGATAAGACTATTACTCTGAAATATTATTGAAGTTGTTTCAGAGTCCAGTGCCATCATTTAGAGATATACATTCAGAGATGGAATGATCAAGGATCCATCCTATTCAATTCACTCTACTGCAAAATGGGGCAACACTTATTTGCTTTTTCTTTTCATTGCGCATAGTAGTGCTCTCTTAATTTTGAGGTAACCATCTTAAAGCTTAACAGCATAAGAAATTCCTGAGCTGTCATGCATCTTGCACCTTTATTAATTCACCGTCTATAAAGCCAACTGTTTTCTATTTACGTTTAGACTTCCCAAACGGTTTACTCAACTTCCTGACCTAACCTCACTGTTTCATACCAATTTTCCTCCATATATTCTTGCAACACAGAAATGACTCTTCATCGGCTGATCAATTCTTTATTCTCATCATGACAAAAGATGCAGTACTGAAGAACCTTCATCCATGAATTTGGGTAGGCAAAATGAAGGTGATATCCTGATACTGAAAAATGCTTCACACTAGTTCTGCAAGTGAATCACCATCGTCATCATTCATTATCATCTGGGTCTTGAACTGCAACATTGCTTCTTCCTCATTTAAAATTAATTCTTTGTTTTCATTAATCTATACAAATCTCAGATTCAGAAAGAAAAATATTTGAGATATAAATGAGCTCAAACCTAAAAAAATTCTTCAACAAATAGTGAGAGTTACTATTTTAATGAGTATGATTTTCCGTCAACACGAATGAGCCAGACTATAATAGTTTTGAGCCATGATAAAGATCACTATGTCCAAGTAAATGGTATGCTTTCAGAGTTACGTAATAGTATCTGCAATATCTTAGTCGTGATCAATTTTGGCTACAAGCCAATGAGAAAAACAGAGCAACTTATCGCAATGTCATAATTCGATTTAGCGTACAGTTGAGATTTTCAATCCTGTAGTACCCTCAGAGATACTCATTCAGATTGAAGGATTATCGTAATCAATTAAGGCTTGCAATTCAAAAAATGCCTGGTATTTTTGAAAAAGCTTTGTTATCATCCACTATAGAGCTTTCTTAAACAGTTTATTTTGCTCCAAAACTGTAGGTCCAGATTAACAGCCGTAATGACAAAAACGGAAAGCAACAACATTTTTAGAGCCCTGTCAAATGTACCATCCAGATACCATCTGCTGTGAAAATCGTTTTCGCCTGTTCAGAAGCTCAATTAAAGCCCCGTCATAGTCGTAAATGAATGCAAGCTGATACAAATATTGACCAATCATTTGATCTTGTGGTTCAACAGCGATTCGAAGCGTCTTCCCAAATTTCATCATACTTTTTTCATTAATAAAATCGATCCAAGCGTTTAAATCCATCATTCCTTTACCTTTAATAGACCTTGTGACGTCTAGAGCGTAATGATTCAATCCTAACAAATCTAGTCGCGTACTCAAATCGATTGCTCGTTGACGAGTCCCTTCCGTTTCTCGAAGTATCCGTTTTGGAACTTCAATGAGTTCGATTCTCACTCCTTCCGAGTTACCCTTTTCTTGACGTAGCCATGCAGCTCGAACTGTACCAGCTAAAAATTTGGTCTCGACTTCAAAATCTAACAGGGAATAGAATTGAATAGCCAACTCTATGTCTCTGGTACGAATCGCCAAGTGATGGACTGGAGTCTCCGGATTCCCAAATGCATAAAGAGGACGACTCTTACAAGATCTTTGATGTCGCAAATTCGTGAGAGCGAATGCTGAACATGAATATACCATTATCATGGTCGCGAATGCACAACGATGAAGCATCTACAATTTGTTTCATTTGTTTGACATATGTACGACATCTAATTTCGAGATGAGTACGAGTACATGTGTAGACTGCTACGCAGTAATGCTGTAAGCTGATCTTAAAATAAGAATTATATTCTTTATTCCTCAAAAATTCTAACGTAGTGTGTTGTCCGAACTTTGAACTTTCAATTGTAAACCATTAATATTTTAATGCGTTTATCATGCAATTCTATTGAAATTTTCATTGCGGTCCATAGTGATAGCGCTTAATTGCGATGTTAATCTGCAAATAAAATGGAATTTCTTGAAGACATTGGAAATGTACATAATTTTCATGTTTATTAATCTAAAGTCCAATTATAATGTTTGGAATGACTGTTATAATCCTTCATTTGTCGCTATTTCTTAAACTTACATACAAGTCAAGAATACACAGAATTAAAGTTGACAAAACAAACGATATAGACTATGCACCAACAAGAGAGCATTTTTGATTTTTTCGCTGCAGCTTTGATTCTCTAACAGCAGCAACAATTTTTGGATGTTCCAATAACAGAAGGAGCAATGACTCCTACAATGACAGCACCAGTAAAAGTTAAAAGATGACTTTAACCTTAATAATAATAAGAAAAAAGCGGCAATGTCTACTCTTAGACTTTCTGATGTCATCAATGATGAGTCAATGGTATAATAGATGGAATCACAGATGGGCAGTCCTGTGATACCTTTGAGTTAAGTTTATTAAGACAATGCCTAACACTATAGGTTGTAAGCCATACAGTCTAGCAATTCTACAATAGGGTACTAGACTAAGAGAGACATCTAACTTGATGTTAGTACATAGTAAATAATACTAGAAACAAAATTCTTTTTTTACTCATCTAAATCTAGAATATGTTGCATAGCAACTATTCCTTCTCTACCTTCCACAAATTCAATTATGACATAGTCAAAACGTTTTTCTAAAAATTCAAAGTGGATGAGAAGGGTGATAATTCAATAGGTCGTGTGGGTGTTTTTCATGCAGCCAAACATCCCAAGTTCCAAGTATTCCAGACCCTTAACATTGTCAAGAATGGATACTGAAAGAATTTGACCAGCATGCATCAGTCAATATTGAAGGCGTAAGCTCTTTCTGACGTTGACCACCAATCACTAAAACATCCTTTTTTGTTCCCCATTTTTTTATGCACAAACTATAAGAGAAGCCTAGTCTTCCATGATTTCAATGTGAAAGAATGCAAACTATCTTTCGCTTCTTGAAGATAGTGGAAGTACATTTGAATACCTCTCACTAAAGAAGATATTGTGGCAAATGCTTTCTCCGAATTTTCGAAGAAGTATGTGCCCTTCTTTCGGAATTAAAACATAGTAAAATTCAGCTACGCACATCCTACTTATTGAATGCTTGAAGGCAGAAATCCCAATCTTTAGCATTGTCGGAAAAGGTTGATAATTTAAAATTAATTTCCATCTTCTTACTTCGTACGGCCCTCCACGTTTATAAACGTGTTAAATGTTTTAAGCTTATTGCATTTGATAATTGGATATTTCTGAGAAAGAAAGTGTTGAAATAATCAAATCAAGGGTTGAAGCTAAGAAACTAGAGATTTTCCAATTATTCGGTTGTACTTAAGTTTTCATGTTCTACTCCAGCAAAAAAATAATCTTTGATATCCACCTCTTAATGTATAGAGCAGATTATCCAAAATGAGTTTTGAAGTGTATCTCTGATATATCGAGTTTGAGAATGACGGTCATTTTAAGAATAGTGCTGAGAATCAATTTTGCTTCACGATAGTTTAAGTGGCTTCATTTTAAATACAACTTAAGCGTATAGAAGTGTATAACAAGCTACAAATGTTACTTTTAGAGAAGCGCATTGGCATAGGTTATATGTTTAAGTTCATAATTTAGGATATTAATTAAAGTGGAACAAATAAGGAATTGTTTCAATTGGGATCTTCATTGATTCATCGTTTAACTTCAAACCTCTCTCTTTTTTGGAGCTCAAAGGCGCAAGAAGGCTTAACGCTATCAAGTAGCAAGCCCAAGTATGTGGCCGCTTCTGAATTTGTGAAAGAGATCAATTTTTTTACTTTCTTCCTAGTGATATTAGATTGAAATGGAAGGGGAAAAAAGATCATATTGCTTTGCTATATATGTCACAAAACTCGTTGACAGGTGTGTGTGCTTGATACTTGTTATCGTTTGTTCGAGAGAGTGTGGAAGACTGAATCATCAAGATTGAATGTATAAGATCAAGTAATTAGGACAACTCTTATGGATACAAAACATATTTGCACAAAAAAATCCACATTCTGATTATGGATGCATTTCAAATTTAACTTAAAAAACTCATTGCCTAAAGAACAAACACAATTACAAAACGTACAAATTCGTCTAAAAAGATGTGTATTTCCATTTGTACTTTAGGTGGGCCAGTGCAATATGCTTGAACTAGCGAAGTGATTGATTTAACAATAACTAAAATTGTCATTACTAACTGCTGGCCATAAAAATGATTAAAATGCATCTAGTGAAAATTTTCATTGCCAATTTTTTAAGAGAGTTGTCAGTCAAAAGGCTCTTGTAATTGCTTCAAGCACTGAATGCCTTTGGATGTCACCACTCACCCTCCATTTTTCAATCAGATGATTTTTCAATCAGATGAAAACATAGAAGATGTTTGTCATTATGAAAAAAGGTACAACTTATAAGAATGATTCTTTCCTTCAAGGCATCTTAAATTCTTGCATTCAGGCTGCTTTGATTTTGTTGAAATATTGTCTATAGGGTTGACAGGACTACAAAGAAGAAGCTTCAAAAGAGATTCCAGTTAAAAGTTGTGATTAATAAACTTAGATTGAACTAAAGGCTTCACAGTATCTTACAATTGATTGGCCTCAAGATAACACGGATCAGCCTTGTTTTCCTTCAACCTGATGGACTTTAGTACATAGATTAATTTCTTATAGAATTCTCTTGCCCTTTGTACAAGTCCACAGATTGTCTTGGTTAGTAATCAACAAGAATTAACATCAGAATTCATACCTTCTGGAATATTCATGTAGATCTCTTCTTGTAGTTCCCCATGTATGAAAGCAGTCTACACATCAATTATACAAGCCTGTAGTTTCCAAATTAGTTTTGCAACCAACATGATCAATTCCAGGAATCTGGCCATGTTCGCAAGCAACTAGCCGTGCTCTAAAAACTCCGTTTCGCTTGATCTTGAAGATCCACTTACATTTTACAGTCCTTCTATTCTTAGGAATATTCTCGTTTTTGATAACTTCCCACACCTCTTTCTTTCTCATCTCATCAAACTCCTAATTAATGGCCTCCTGCCACTTTTCTCTACCTTTAGGATCTTAACGATTCTTATGGGCATACTTAACTTCATTGATGGTAGTATCCAAAGTAGAACCATTTAGTTGAATGACACGACGCTTAAGACTTCCTACTTTTGTTGCCATCCCAAATGTAATCATTTCTGCACTGTTCTTTAAAGTAAACAGGCCTTCAATCGACTTGCAGTAATGTCCACACGCTCCACTGTCACAAATCTAAATATCATTGCTTAGCGTTCCAATCTTTGAAGTAGCAGTAAATACAACATCTTGTGACTCGTAGTTCTGGTTACCATTACCGTTACTATTACTGGGATGGTTGTTTGGGCTTCCTTCTTCGTCAATTTGGAACCATTGTTAACTGCTCGATTCTTGCACTGAAATGACCTGTGTCCCACAATTACGACACTTTCCTTTGAACTGTCCACTGAAAAGAGCTTGTTTTTTGAACTCAATCTTTCAAAATGTAGGCTTAACTCTCCTCTAATTTCTTCGACAGTTAGTGGCCTTTCAGTGTCGCCAACCCTTCTTTCCATCAATGCAAGTTGAAGCTCATAGTCCGAAGTAAGGTTGTTTAAAATGTGAATGACATCAAATTCTTCATCAGATCTTGGGATGGACAATTTTCCTAACAACAAATCCTTCAAACCATATCTCTTAGCTTTAGAAATAATTTTCTAACTCCAAACTTTAGACTTGATAACACTAGTGGAACTCTCGCCTCAGAAAAGGAAATGTGACAAAAAAATCAATGTAAAGTTTGAGTAAGTCTCCATACTCCTCAGGGATGTGGAAAGGTAAAAAATAACGTTTCAGAATGTCTATGGGAGAATTTGGGCTATGGTAAGCGGTGCGGGCATTAAAGACGAATTTTGCAACGGATTATGGGTTGAATTTTCATTTGCAGCCAATTATGGGAACATATTATCAACAAAGAAAATTAAAGGCGATATTTAAATGAACCAAGAAGATTCAGTGAAATGTGTGGTGTCATGACAAAACGAGAGACTCTGTCAAAGTTGCGCAATAACTGCTTGTATTCTTGATGGGTATCCATCCAATGATGCATGTGACGTTTATAAATTGATGATCGTAATGTTGAAGTCGTCATAAGGTCAAGGCATATCCTTTGGTTGAATATCATTTATGGTAGATGGGTCAAATCATAAGGCAAAATAGTGGTCTTTGTATGGAGATTTAGGCAATTGAAGAATATTACGGTGTTCACCATCTTTTTGTAGGAAGTGAGTAAGTTTTTGAAATCCAACAACAAATTGCCTCCTTCAGTGTGTGACCCTCCCCCCTACTCCGTTCATTTCCAAAGCAAAAAGACGGAAATAAAGGGTGTAGAGACGGACAAGATGGAGCACACAAAATTGGACTGCTTTGTGGATCAAGACAATCTGGCGTCAAAGTATTCTTGACACTTTGCTATCTTCAAGGATGGGTGCCCAGAGGATAGGATTAAGTGAAATTTAGACCCTTGTGGATGAGCTTCCTTGCTCAGTTAAGATCCTAAATGCAGAGTATAGAGCTGCAATCCTAGAAGAAGTCATCCAGATGTGTGAAAACCTCAATCCAGAGGAACAATTTCAGTTCCTTCAAGTACTCCAAAATATGAGCATTGTTCTGATGGAATACTTAAAAGCACCAACACCTCTCAGACTCTAAACACAGTATCGTTGAATTTCCTCTGCATACTACCTTGATGTTCAAAACACAGACAAGAGTGAAAGGGCTCCTAGAAAAAGGGCTAACTCAACCCCACTACACGATCCAACATATTGAAGGTTTTGTAACAAAACCAAAGCATCCCTAAATCATTAAGACAGAAGGTACTATCCTGGTATCGTGCATAATTTATTCATCAAGGGCTTACTTGCATTGAAAGGACCATCAGGAACACCATGACAAATCTTGGTCTCACACAAAAAATAGCATTTAAGTTCCACTTGTCAAGTCTGTTGGTTAACAAAGAAGGAGGGCCAGAAGTACGGCTTATTGCCTCCTAAAGTAGCAGAATCCGATCCCTTGGTCATGGCTTGTGTAGATCTGGTGGTACCTATACTATCAAGACCTCTTTTAAAACACACTCTCTACTTGCACTCATTATAGTAGATCCATCCATAGGATGGTTTGAGATTGTCAAAGCAGATAAAAAATTGGCCACTTCAATCCAGGATTTGTTTCATAACATCTGGTTGTCACGTTATCCAAGTCCTAAATTTATTGCCTTTGATAATGAGGGAAATTCAAATGTGAGTTCAAACAAGTGTGTGAGAATTATGGTATTCAAGCTGCCCAACAACACATCACAGTCAACAATCAATTGAAAACATTAAGCAAGTACAGAAAGTTGTAAATGAAATACTCTGATCATTTGACTTGGAAGAGAAAAATTAGATGAGGGTAATCCTTTTGATTAATTTCTGCAATCTAATGCATGGGCTATTAGAAATACCTAGAACACAACATGTAACACCCTGTCAACTAGTGTATGGTAGAGACATGATTCACAATAATACATTTAAAGCTAATTGGAATTGAATTCAAAAAAGGGTCATAATTAACAACTCCAATAAAAAAGAAGATTTCAAATTCCTTATGCATAAACGGTTGGAGACCAAGTTATTAGAAACACCCGGAATTCTTTGGATATTATCAGCATCTAGTACAGGACCATACACGGCAACAAATTTACACAAAAAAGGAAAATTTCAAATTCAAAAAGGAATTGTGTCAAGCATCAATTACAATTATTGTGAAGAGGGCGTTGTAACTAAGGTTGAAGTCAACCTAACAGATTGTTTTAGCTACAGGACTATTCACCAAATCAAGAAAAGTCGAATGTATATCAAGTGACCTTAAATACTTTTCATCTGCATTGGGGTTTTTAGAAGCTTGATTTTGGGAATTGTGCCATTTTATTATGTCATTAAGGGATAAAGGATGTAACTGTTCGAAGGAGGCAAACTAAATCTTGATTTCTTAATTTGCCTATTGCCTCTTGGAGATGATATCTTGGAAGGTGTATCACTGAGCAAATTGTCCTCAGGTTTGGCCTGACATTGGGCATCCATCAGCTTCCTTTAAGCCACTTAGTAAAAACTATCCAAGCAAAATAATCCAAACAACATTCATTTATCATTATCTATTAAATTTATTGATCTGATTGATTTCTAGTTTTCCATATGTAAAATGGGATTCCATTCAGCAAAATGAAGTAATTCAGATCATTCCATATAAACCTCACAACCTTACATATGTTATTTTTCTTTCTAATTTTGAGTATGTGTTAGTGCCTGTTTTTCATTTGGATTTTGAATCGCTGCCAGGGATGTGCAATTTCAGAAAGAGTTCCTAACGTTTCGAGGGCGACGCACAAAGTAGAGGTGGAGTATAAAACAACCTATGGTTGCTGTCAATTAGAATATTTGTAGATATTCAATTTTTGGTGCCTAACTATAAATCAAATGATCAACATTAGATGATTCCGACTCAGACCTGTCGCGGCTTGATGTCTTTCCTAGTGAATTCGTTAAACTTGGGTTATCAAAACTATGATGTTTTTTTCATGCATGTGTGAAGAAAAGGATTCACTCTTGTGACTCGAAATTACGGAATAATATGTGTATGGTTCGATGCGACAATCCGAAGCATCAACTTGGTAACATCATCGTACAGATAGTATGCAGCCAATTCTTTTTTGGATAAAAAACTTTGGAAAGCGAACACTCTGGCATTCTCATTATTGGCCGGAAAAATATTGATTTGTTCGAAAGTACCAAGATTCTACTGACGGAGAAAATAGTCAGAGTGATATCAAACCTTTTCAAAGTTACCATAAAATCAATTTAAAAAAAAAGAAAATGAAGATACAAACAATACAACTTCTTTGTTTATGCTCAAGTCCGAGTATTAACGTAATGAGCTTTACTCCGATGAATCATCGCAACTCTCGGAAAAGCCCTCTTTTTCAGAAACTTGCCCCCAAAGAAGAAGAAAAGATGCTACGTAGAGAGATTGCAGAAAGAAACTCTATAGTGAAGGACGAAGAAAAGTATAGTTTACTGGATGGAGAAGGCATGGAGGGGGCCTTCGCAAATGTGGAAGATATCTCTCTAGATATCAAAAAGGAATCGACTTTTGCGGCCAAAATGGAAAGGATGATGAGGCCTAGAGCTTATCCCTTATTTTTGGCAGAAAAGGCTGCAGAAGTAGTGGAACATGCAGTGGAGGATTCGTGCCAAGGTTTCCCTCAGGCCACTACAACGAATGAGGTTAAGGAAAAAATAGCTGTACTCGGAACAGGATGGGGTGCGGCTTCATTTATAAAAGGTATTGATACAACGCGATACGATGTGACCGTGATATCACCACGTAATTACTTCCTTTTTACTCCTATGTTAGCAGGCTCTAGTGTAGGCACAGTGGAGTATCGATCTATTACTGAGCCTATTCGTAATGTAAGTATAATTCAACTTCAAATCATACTTTAAGCCGACAAAGCTTTCTTATGTATATGCTAAGATCAATCATAAAGTCAACTTTTTGGAAGCCACCGCAACTTCGATTGATCCCAAACGATCAACTGTGACATGTCAATCTGTGACTTGTGATGGAAACTCATGTGAAATTGATGATTTTGAAGTGACCTACGATAGACTTATATTTACCATTGGAGCTCAATCCAATACATTTGGCATTCCCGGAGTACGCGAACACTGCTGCTTTCTCCGTCAAATCGAAGATGCAAGGCGTATCCGAACAGCGATTGTTAATTGCTTTGAGAGAGCTAATATTCCTGGTTTATCAGATGAGGCAAGGACCAATACCTT
>CAAAJI010000287.1:44099-57454 GCA_900642245.1 Fragilaria radians
GACATTTGCTGTGATTGGGGCGGGTCCAACAGGTGTAGAATTTGCAGCCGAGCTGCGAGACTTTGTGGAGCAAGATGGTCCAAAGTATTATCCAAATTTACTGAAATATGTCCGAATCAAAATAATCGAGGCATCTAAAGGAGTTCTTGCGCCCTTTGACAAATCTCTGCAAGATGAAGCAATCAAAAAGTTTCAACGAGACATTACAATCAATGATCCATTTGTGCGAAAGCAATTCCCAAAAGATTTCCATCTCACAGAATTACTATTGGAGACCTCTGTGAAAGAAGTGCAAGACAGTGTTATTGAACTCAACGATGGTAGATCTTTAAGCTACGGTCTTGCTGTTTGGGCTGCAGGTAACGGTCCCCTCCCATTGACACTTCAACTTATTGAGAGCCTTGGTACAGACCAAGCAAAGGAACAAAATGGAGCAAGGGGTCGTGTAGCAATCGATCCATGGTGTCGAGTCCTGGGATCAAATGGCAAGATTTTGGCGTTTGGCGATTGCAGTTACATTACTACAGGTCAACTTCCTGCCACAGCTCAGGTTGCCTCACAACAGGGAGAATATTTAGCCAGCCTTTTCAATAAGCAATATAACTTCAGTCCAATTCCTACAGAAGAGGGAATTGTACCGCCCCCAATCAAAGATCCAAATCACCGATTCTCCCTGTCTGAAGCAATTGCTAGTTTTGCAAGTCAAGCAGAGGACTATGCTAAGCCATTTCAATTTTTGAATTTGGGTATTTTGGCTTATACTGGTGGAGGGTCTGCTTTGGCACAGGTTACAGTGGCTCCAGAAACACCAAACATCCAAGGCAAGGGTAAATTTGGAAATGCTGTGTGGCAAAGTGTTTACCTAGCAAAGCAAGTTTCTTGGAGAAACCGCATCCTAGTGATGAATGATTGGGCCAAGAAACAACTTTTTGGGAGAGATATAACTCAATTTTAAAGCATCAAAATATATCATGCATGGAAAAAGGGACAAATCAATACATCAAAACAAAGAAATATGCATCTAATGAAAAGAGTCCAAAAGCAGCACAAAATCAAAGTCATAGGTTATTTGAAAGAAGAAAGAACCTAAAGTTTAACACATATTCTAATTGCATAGATCAGTTTCAAAATCTTTTAGGCATTGGGTATGGAAATGATTTTAAGATAGTCAAAATTTTAAAATCATAATATGTCAAATCAAGGTGATGGGACCAAACTAAAGCACTACTTTTTTGAGATACTAAGTTGAATTATAGCATTGCTTCAATTTTGATTGATTTCAGGATTGCTTCCTAAATAGGAATATGATCAATTAGAGTTGAATCTAAGCATGATGTTGATGATCCTGTGTTTGATCCATGAGATGTTGCTTTTGCAACAAAGAACGGGCTCAGTTGCCTCCTTGTTGCAAGATCTTCATTATCCAAGTGTAAAATCAAAGAGATTTCTGACTCATTTCTCTATAGGTTATAGCATTTAGTCTTACTCAGAGATACTACTCAATCCTTCTAACATTCTCTTTTGTTGAAAGGTTACACTTCAATTTCCAAGGTTATTGCACTTGTTTTTTTTCAGTTTTTTCAATCTAGAAAATGATGATCACTAGATTGCCAAATCCAGACTGAAGCAGGATTGGATGAACAGAAATCACATCCTACTCCACAAGACATAATGAGAAGCAACACGGGAGAAATTGAAACAATGGTAATACCTTTTCAGGGGCTGTGCCCGGAAAAAGTAGGTAGCATTTTTGAAACCTCATCATTTATGGAACTTACCCATGAAGCGGTTAATGATATTGCTTAAATCTTATGTGGATATGGTTAAAGAGCATTAAGAAATGATCCGTAATGTAAGTGAGCTTTGGAAAATTGAGACAATCAACCAAAGCATCTTGTAGTACATATCCCCTTAGGGATTGGATATGACACACTTTAGAAGGAAAGAATTACTTTTGAGCTTTGAGATGATCAAGAAACTGGAGCCCTGATTCATACATTTGAAGTGCACTATAGATACGAATGGTAAAAATTGATTAAGAACAATATACCAAAATAGGAAACATAAACATTAACCCTAATGGAAGCTTTATGACACTTTTTCTGCCAACGACGCATTACCTACGATTTTGTAAAATTACAAGCTCGAAAAAAATATGGTACAGGCAATGGCATCCTTTTTCTGAAGACTTTTCCACCATAATGTAATGTCTAGTCCTGACAAAGGGTCCAAGCTTGCTGCTGCCGCTGAAGAGCTTATCAAAGCAGCTGGTTCTTATGTTGAAGTAGAGTCACTTCGATATGGTAGGGAAACTGTGGACGAATTGAAGCTACTTTCGAAAGGTGTCACAACCGATGGAACTTCATTGACATCCTTAAAGGGCTCGTTTGAAGATAAAATAAATACACTGAATCAATCCATCTTACTTCTGAAGAAAGAAATTAACCTTATGGAAAGCAACCGATCGCTTTTGGAAAAGAACCGATCGCTTGAATGGGCGATTTCAAACGCGGGGATTGGATCATTTAAGTATTGTGAAAAATCCACTGGGGTTATTTTGGATAGCACCGACCTTGCCAGGAAGATTTTGATGTCTTTTCGGAAAGGAATGGGCTATTATATCACTGATCGTAGTATGTCTTACTATTATGCAGACCAACAAAACCAGCATTCTGAGGAAGAGAAGAAATTTCGGGATGCCTTAAGCAACCAAATTTTCGATTTGACTAGCCGAAAGCCCAGAATTGATGATAAGTTTGCGATATTCTATGAATAAGGTAGAGCATGGAAATCTCTTTCAAGTATTCAAGGAAGTATAAAACGATGGAATTTTGCTTAGCGTTGCGTGAAGCCTAAAATAAATGTCGACACATATGTGTAGATACATTTATATTCCTTAACACTGATTTACAACAAGAACTTGACAACCAAAGGCAAAGTTATTTTGCTTTTCCTCAACTTGTATCGTGATTTTTCCGCAAAAATGTATATATTGATTTCATGTACAGAAATGTGACCGAATAGGTGTGATGGAAATTACATTGCAGAAATCTATAACGTGCCCATACCTTGCCTTGCTCCTTCTCCCCAAAGCCATTGACGTAACAGCGGCGTTTTATGATGCTCTTTAAATCTCTAAAGCAAAAGAATAATTCTATGTATAACATTATTAACCGGATTATTTGACCACTTAGATTGGAAAGTACGACCATAGTTATCATGTTAATGAAGGGTTATCATTTTGATGGCTGTGCTCAAAGGGTGTTCTAGTATTTGCATTAATGATAGAGCTCATACTCTTCATGATGAATTTTCAACAACATGCACGGATATATTGAAATTGGTGTCATAAGACGTTGTCTTCTATCCATCGAATGACTAAGGGAAGTATTTTTTCAATTTCAATCAATTTGGAAAAGTGTACCTCTCCATGTGGGCTATTCGGATTGTTATGTCGTAATACCGTCGCCAAAGATTGATCCTCCATTGAAGGAATAGTTGATACAACAAACATTGGTATAACTCCTGCTTCTAATTTCAATTTCCTAGTCTCAATATCCATTTGAAGACTTTGCAACATTGCCCTTTCTCGGTTTGATTCCAAAGAATACATTTTCTGCAGTGAATCCAAACAATCCGACGGTAAAGGTTCTACAATAGGATCCACCATGATAAGGCCAGCAAGAGGAAGACTTTCCAAGTAGTATTGAGCTAGTAATGAAACTGTGGGACCCCTAGTCATCAGCACGATCGCCGGGAAACTGGCAAGGTCTTGTTTCATTTCGTGAAGTGCTTCCTTCATGCTAGGAGGATTCAAATATTGGTGACAAAAATGAATGCCGTGCTCCGAAGGAAGGCAGTCTCGGAGTAGTGTCCCCCAAGACCCTGGATACAATCCTTGATCTTCCAAGAACACAAATGTGCAAGGCTTTTCTGGAACTTTGGACACTATAGGGGGCTCAATCGATTCCGTAATGAGAGTTCTCTTTTGCCATGATTCACATCTACGAAGCGAATTGAATAGAGAGAGATGATTCGATCTCCACGTTCCTCGAACAAATGAAAGCATTCATGAACCTGGCAACAAGGGCACCAAAGTTGGAAAAGTATGCCTCTCAATTTCCGCCGTTTCTTGTCCGTTATCGCAGAAACCTTATCCAAGGAAGAGAATCATCGAAAACATATTTTGACAGCGTATCAAGGAAAGATAGCTCGATAAACATTCTATCCACACTTCTGCAATTCTATTCTTACTGGGGAGTTGGAAATGTAATAATACAATAATTCAGATCAAAGCAAAATTCAATTCAAAAATGCTACTTTAATTTGGAGTATATTATATTTATGAACACTGTAACCAGAGAAATAGCTTCTAATTTATTTTACAAGGCATTAATTGACCAAGATTTTCATGAAAGACTACACATAACCTACAAATTTGGGATCGGCATTATTCTTAAAGTGATATCATTGTTGAGTGAACCCACCAACCGAAAGAATTTTGCCCGGTTGGATAATGATAGAACTGAAATTTTTCAAAGATTCAAAATATGGACCTTTGGTGGGTTATTAGACCCTATATAATTAAAATCACTTTCCTCTGTAACATGCAATTTTCCCTGCAGATATACTTCATGGTCAGACTATTCAGAGACGCAGTCTATTAAACTTAAATGCATTGGGTTCACCAATAATATGTTAAGTCCATCACGTCGGTTAGGACTTAAATCCACCCCAGATTCTACGTGTGGTATCTTCCTTGGATACATTCCTGTGCATTCAAGTTGGATATCTTGGCCTTACATCTGGACTGATCTTCACAGCTTCTCGCTGTCTTTGGTGGGCACTTCTCCAGAGTATAGACATTTTCTTAGAGCGAAAATCCAACTGCGTCGTGGATTGCTTTTTTGTTGAGACTTTTATCTATGACATCATGGTCCACTTTCTTGACGATTGGCTTTCCCTGATGGTGCAAAAGAGAAATAATAATGGTAATTGGAATAACTTAACAAAAAACCTCAATTCATTGGTTTCTATATACTATTCTCCTGAACATATATTTCATGGTAAAGTCTAACCTTCATATTGATGTACTCCTTTTTTCAGTTCAAATAGCTGAGCATTCAAGCCGGTTTTTCTATTAGACAACTTTGTAGGCTCAAAAAGTGCTACAACAACAGCGAGTTATATTTAGTGCTCTAATTAATCATCATTTGCGTTGCTCTCCGAGCATGAAATCTGGGTATTTAAGTACAAGTAATTAAATTGAAATTTTTCATTAATCAATTTTTTTCTTTCCATCCAAGAATTAGTTTCCCGGGACAATCTATAGAATGGGTAATGCAACCGATGATGGCTTCGATTGCGCTCCAAGAATACGCTGCTCTTTAAAGCGTCATCATGAAGAGAATACTTATATCGTTCTGGCCAACAAGATAAGTAAGATACATAAACTGGTTTATCATGGGCATACATTTTATCTTCCTTTTCACTGCAGACAATCTTTTAAATTTGTTATCAATTTCTGCGCACAGTATATAACACGTATTCTTGGTGCGATAAGGGTTTGAGGCTTACTTATGTATCAACCAACCTTCGTAATTCACTTATCCGCTTAAGCCTTAGCATTTCGAGATGATACATTTGACAAAATCATGAGCCAGAAAAATGAGACTAATGCAATGAAAGGAATTCGTAAGTGAATTGGGACGAATCCGAATGTAAGAATTTGAACTGGTGTCCAAATTATCCAGTACCGTATCAGCAAACCTTCAGTTTGGACATGATTGATGTATTTCGTAATGCCATCCACCAAAGACTCATTGGGAGATACCAAGGATTTCATCATATACGCAACAGGAAGGCACAACAAGGGAGTCAAAACAAGCATATCTGTCGCTACCTGCTCCAGTACGTTTGTCCACGACACAGAATCGCCAAAAAACTTTGGAAACAAAGAGTTGTAAAGATATTCTTGAACACAACCTTGATATATGCCTCCATACAAAAGAAATCCAACATTTCTTTGAAAATCAAAATCTAAACTTTTGGGAATGGCTATTAGAGCATCATCCTTTCGTTGCTTTTGGACCAAAAAATCTGCGGCAGACGCCTTAAAGCTACACGTCATAAAGGCAGCGAAATACGGTTGGTTCTGATAGAAGTTATCGATGACATTAGCTGCGTCTGTGACCTCAAAGGAATTTCGTTTTATACTTGTTGATCGCAATGTTGGAAGCAAGGGGCTTCGTAGAGAATAGGCCTGTATCTCTGACAATGTGACAGTCCATATTGAAAGAATATGCAAGAGAATATAAATCATATTGTCACGCATTCAAATAGAATAAGAATATGTGTCCTAATAATGCAAGAAGCCAACATGCTACCACGTCGAGAGAGTGGCGTGTCACGCATTTTTGTGAATGTCGACTCCGAATAAAAAGTCTATGAGTGAGTCTACACGAATTTGTATTCCACCCCAATATAGTAAAAAAGAACGTTTTGGGGGAACGAATCACGAACTTGATCTCAACGGGTTCATTTGTTTAGATTTATGCATAAAAACTAGCATGATGACAAGTACGTGGACTGCTGCAATGCTTAATCAAAGCATATAAATGGCGAACCAGTCTGTTCAGCAAAGTCCTCCTCACATAAATTGGAATTATTAATTTAATTTCTGATTTCAGATATGAATATATCCGCATTTTTACGTATAATTTGCTACAATGTTCTTGCTCAAGCATCCCACATTTTCCATCCTTTAAATCTAATCATCAGTCATGTTTATACTTGGTCTACAGTTCATTGAGTTTTGGTGAAAATCTCTGATATAATTGTTTTCATGCAATTTCAAATCCTAAACTACTTTCCTCTCTGTTAGGTCTCTTTGTACAAATGCTTGGAAAACTATCCGTGTCCTTTCCAAAAAATATAGCTACAATCTCGATAAAGCTATCCTTGACATGCTCTCTGACAAAATGGTAACTAGTGGCTGGTGAATACACTTGAAGACATGTTCAAAGTCATAAAAATTTACATCTTCACTGAAAAGGCCAAGCTCTCAAGAAGAGTGAACATATTGATGCTTTCCTTCCTAGTCCTTGGTATTGGCACATAATTTACTTCATTTTTCAGCAAATCACCAACAATTGCAGCCCAATCACTTTCTTGCCGCATAAGAAGAACACTTTCACGTGTGATTGAATCTATCTTCAAACAGACTAATTCAGAACCCTCAACAAATATTTATCACTCTAAGCACTTTCTCTCGACAGCAAAGGTTGCATCTGCATACACGTTTACAATGAATGACCAGGTATGTTCTCGAGTAAATTTTAAGTATATTCTCAAGAATTCCGATAGTTAATTCTTTTTGTTTATCATTTTTAAGACCTCCTATCTTGTGCCAAGGGAAATTTGAAACATAAATATCAAGCTAAATCATGTTAACTTACTTCCTACTAAACCCTGAAACGTATATTTGAGTTGGTTGCCGGTGGCATGCACATAAAAACCACAAAGCGTAAAGGAGCGAAGCCTAATTAAATGTGTAAGGAGACAAAGAGTGTAAAATACTAGCATGCATCTGCAATAAGTCGTTGCCGAAGAAAAATCATATGGATTACGTTCCCCTTCTTATTTCTCAAGTAATGTGTCAGGTAAGAAAAGAATATATAGCTGCCCGTTAGGAAACAAAAGTATCCAAAGCAAGTGGCCTCGAGTAATTTTGACTGTTACTGAGTGTAACGATTGATGTAGATTTCATAAAAAGTTTCAATCATTTAAATAGTAACTGACCGAAATGTTGCCATCATCCCCGATGCCAAGATCAGAAGCGGGATTCAATACGAATCCTTTTTCGCGCTCAGCGCGCGAGACCGCTTCTTTGGAGGTTTCATAAAAGTTATTGGACAGTATGGAAGAAGCATCAACAGAGATTGATGCAACGAATCCATTTGATCGTCCTCCTATCGAGAGAAAATACCGTAAAGTGAAGGGCGAAGCTGATGGTTCAACTTTATCGAAAGATGCTTTGGCTAAAACCAAAAAGGTAAGAAAGGATTTAGGAACTCGAAGATACCAAAGGCATACTCTCACATGCTCAAACTGCGCACTATCATATCGTACCAAGGTTTTATCAGCACCTGTAGTTATGGGTCTCGATATCACAGCTGGAATAGTTCATAAAGCGTCGCATTTGATGGAAAAATCTTCCAAGCATTCTCATGATTCGAGCACTGCTGGATCCGAAGACAGAGGAGATGATGATTTAGAGGAGATACCTATCACGAATCATACAGAAAACGGTACAGATGTAGAAGATAAGCATGCTGGCAAGAAAACTCTAACTTCTGTTGCTAATAATGTGAGTGATGATTGGTTTTTTCGTTAACTTGATTTCGCCTATCCTTACCTTTGTCAACGAAAAGATTGTCATGAGCCCAATTAATATCACGCGGGATGTGCTACGGATAACATCTGATAATGTTTCTCACGTCGCAAAACATGCAGTGAAAGGAGTCAATCATCTGGTGGACGATAAATTGACAACGAGGAGACACGAAGCGCCTAAGGTCACTTCAACTGGGGGGAATCCCCAAACATCTTCATCGACTGAATCAAGCAAAGCTGGTTCCATTGAAAACATAAAGCAAGCAGTTACTGAGACAAAGTCAAGTATTTTTAAGCAGGTAAGAAAAACCTACAGTTTCTTTTAGTTGCTAATGCCTTTTCGTCTAACGACAAAATCTAGATTGACAAAGCAAAACATATTGTTCAGGATTCTTGCGTTGCACAAGCATTAAGAGGAAAAGACGAAAAAAATCTTAAGGCCAACATCGAAAATGTCAATGATTGTAAGATCCAAGAAGGAAATACTCCAGAAAAAGTCAAACGCAAAAGTTATTCAAATTTTGTAACTGTGTTGAAAAAAGTTGTTGTTAACGTGAAGAGTCTTCCTCGGAATGTGGTTAAGCCCTTCATAAGGAAGAAGTCTTCGATGAATCCTTCTGAAATTGAATGTCATTCGGAAAATTGTTCTATTGAAAAGAGCTTGGACAAGACTTACAAAATCAATGTATCTCGTATTATTGCTTTCATGTTCTGCGATGCGACTGTCGCAATTTTTGCTCTACTGTCTTTGACCGCCATTCCTACATGCAGAAATTGGGCTTCTGTAACACAAAACCAACTGTCTGCATCATTGCTTGCGGTGTGGTTCGCATTCGCTTTTTTCTCTGGTATTGAAGTTGGAAGGCTGATGGGTATGAGGCGCCTTCCGAATGCCAAAGGTGCTCGAGAGGGGGATACAATTATTGATCAAGATTCGAAAGAAAAGCAGACAGCGTCTCCAAAGGAAGGATATCTACTATTCTATACGTACATTGCTCCTATCTTTCAAGTAGAACTTGTCTTTCCATTGGAGGAAGCGAATTATGATGGTATTGCAGAACAGATGGAAAAGAAAGAAGATATTCCTTTCTGGTCAACTTTGACGCATGAGACTAGAGAAGCATGGGAAGTCAACGGTTATTTCAATGTTGCAGACACCTTAATGCATCGTCTCTTGAAGGAACAGAACTATACTAAAAGAATGTTTAGAGACGTCTTTTGCAGGCATAACGCAAATTCAAGTGATATTGACTTGAACAAATTCGACGCATTGGTGCTTGAGAAAGTTGTGATTGATCCATCCCTAATTTTACTCGGTGTTGACGTGTTTGCTACAGATGATCCTCAACATAATCTTGCCTCCAATCCATCTATCCTAAATGAAGGCCTCCGCGATAAATCATGTCTCCTCATCAATATCCTAGTTCCTTGGGCAAATATTGTAGTCTACTTTGAACTACCAAAATGGTTCAAAAGTTTCAAAGAAATTCTTGAAAACGAGGACGACACCATGGAAGATAAAGCAATCAAGGTGAGTAGTCAGATCTCTTCAAAATTCTTCTATTCTTATTCTTACTTGATGATTATCAGCGCTTTATGAATGGTGATGATGAGTACAGAAACGCGAGATTAAAGATTCTTCCATGCCTAGTTGAAGGTCCATTGCAAATCAGGATGCTTGTGCCATCTAAGAAAGAATTAACGATCACAGGACGAATTCTACCTATGAAGTGGACTAAGCACGAAGAAGAAACAGTAGACGGTGTGCGCTTAGCGCCATGCTTGGAAGTAGAGGTAGATATTACGTCGAATGGAGCCTTAAGAAGAACCAGTGCGCTCTTGCGTAATTGTATGAAAAACATCGTAATTGATTTGGGTATCACTATTGAGAAACCATGCATCACAGATGCTGAGGAACCAAGCGCGTGTATTGGGATTTTTCGTTTCAATAATATCGATATCGACAAATGTCCTCACCTACCAAGTAACCGTCGCCTTGCATTCGGTAATTCACGAAAGATGAATACGCTTAGTTCCATCTCAGACGATAGCCACACTTAATCAAAACTTTCCGATTAAACTAGTTAGTGTAAATTTTCTGGAAACGACTAATTCTGAGTGTTGCCTCACTTTTTGAATAGTGAGGCTTACGCGTCACGTGGAATATGTTGTGTGTTTTATCCTAAAGAAATTTCAGGTATAAGGTGAAGTGAAAAATATGTATCATTATATATATATTAAGAAAGATATCATGCGTTTCATTTACTAGAATTAAGATGGAAAATGATTTTTCACTTTGTACAAAAGATGTGATGGATATCTTGATTCCGCTATCTTCCTGTCACTTATACTTTCAAGTACTTGCGATAGGTTTCTCTGGGCGTAATTGATGTCTTTCCGATACAGAAAATGATATTTCACAAATGATATGGATCAAAGACATTGACCATTTATTGACGTGTTACCATAGCGATAAAGCCAAACACTTGATTTGCAAAATTCTCGTCTGCTGCGTCCAACGGGACAGTCATCCGTAATCCATTTAGGCAGTAACCAATCAAAACAGGTGCATTTCCATTCGACGGGAAATCCAAAACGGAAGGGAGATCTAACAACATTCGTAATTTCCGCTGTAAGGATATTCTGTCTGTTTCAGCACAAATCACTTGACCAAGAATTTGACCATCTTGGGTTGTAGCAAAAAAGCGAGGGAAATCCTTAATCCACATCCATGATCTTTGCGGCTCATAAGTCATAGCATCTACAAGAAACCTTGCATAGAGAGACGAGGGAGGAGGCGGTGGTGTCCGTTTATAGTGCAGTAATCTGTACGGAACAGATGCATAAAACTTATGATATTGTTCGACTGCAGATTGATGTAAGAATTCCAAACAATCATCGTGCCATTGAATTCTCCATAAAAGTTGTCTTATCTTTCCGGCAAATCGATGTAAGCTCTTTAGGAGACGAAGCAATAAGAAATGTAGCATTATTCGTGTGTTTGAAATAAATGAGTAGATTGGGGAACTATGGTTTCATCCTCTTCGTGGAAAGCCGTTCATGAATCGTGATTAAAAAATACGTTCACTTTGAACGGTGAAAACAACATTCATATTGCAGTTGACAGGTCCTATCTTGTATCATTTTGCCTAATTTCCATTAAATGTGGATTTTCCTTTAGAAGGACGAATAGAGTAGTTGCTTGGGAAGTAAATTGAGACAAGATTTGAGCATACAAAGACGCAGGTAATCTGAGCCTCGACAATGCCATTGGACAAGCATTTACCAGCATCCGAACGATTGTAATACTGGAATCGCTTAACATTTCCAGTGGTAACTTCCCTTCTCGATTCGACAGAGCCGCAGAACGTGGATAGTCACGTAACAGCGTTCGAATTCGACGGTCGCATTCCTTTGTTTTCTTGGCATGACGAGCAGCAACGTGGATAGGCAAATCTCCGTTGGAATCCACTTGACAGACGTAGTACGGATTGAGACGTAAAATAGCATCAAAGAATAGTGTTTTACAATCCTCATCCTGCCGGATAATCTCATGTAACAGAGGGTATGTCACCAGCTGACCCTTATCTGTAACACCCAAAAGGAAAAGTAACTTGTGCATACAATCCCATACAGCGTACGATTTACCAAGACTAAGAGACCAGACTGTCCCTTCGATACTTATCCGTTTCTTTGGATTGCAGTATCGTGATGGAGCACATTTTGCAACCGACACCTGGGGAGTTAATTTTGTTCGTAAAGAATCGAATAAGATTGAGTAAAAACCCGACGATAATTCCTCTAGTAGAGGTCGTTTAAGATCCATTCTTAGAGACGCACGATAAAGAAGAACAAAGTCCTGCAGATTAATCTTTTGATGCTCACAAGCTAATGCGATTGGTGTTTTGCCTTGTCGATCTTCGCCTGCTAGAGCCCTGGACACAATGTCAGGCTTTTCCGAGTAAAGTAATGTTTTCACGACATCCTGCCTACTACCATACTTGACACATAGGTGGAAAGCATTCCAGTGTTGTAAATTTTCCTGAAGCATTAGCATGTCTGGGTCGGTTATGACCAAAAGTTGAACAATGGCACTAATCTGTCGGTAGTAACATGCAATGTGCAAGGGAGACAATCCAGAATCAGTTAATATCCGCAAAGAACCTGGTGCAGCCTTCAAATATGCTTCCAATACTGTCGGAGGAAGATGCGGTCGACTGCACAAAACATGTAGCGGTGTAATATTGTCGGCATCTAGCATATCACCATCTATGAAAAATGAATTTTCAACTGCTTCGGATGCTTCTTCCGGATTCGTCTCTAATCTCTCCAGGAGACTATCCCAGTCACTTGCGGCAACGATCTTGTGCATTTCTGTAGGTTTGGACATGGTAGCTAATCCTATATTTCGATGATTCGGATTTTAAGCTCAATGTTGTCAAAAATCAAGGTATCATCGATTTTCAAATGAGAACTCAACGAGTAACAACAAATCCGATACCTTACTACGACTATGTTTCTCGTGGAAATTGCATTGGATTCAAAAAGTTGACAAGGAAATTGATTTTACAGGACAATTTTGATGATTGGGTTCAGGATTAAGAAGCAGTGTTGGTAAGAACTTATCTTTTGGATTGATTAGCTATTTTCATTCCTTCATTGGACAGCTACGTTACACTTCAACCCTTGAGACTAAATTGGTGAGAATAGCTTAAATTCTTCCATTTGATTACTAATAAGATTGGCTGTGGAGAAAAAGAATATCCCTTTAGGAGTTCATTGGATGAAGCAAAATATGCTGAACACTTGAAGATTTTTCAAGAAGAAAAGTAAAAGAGATTATTCAGTGAAAGATTAAGTTTATTGTGTTTAATTGTCCAAGAATTTATTGCCTGAGCAGATGGAAAGGGTTACCATTTAGTATTACTTGGGATGAAAGAAAGTCCTTTAGACAGAAGCAG